>JAOWBW010001290.1:0-139958 GCA_026119855.1 Campanula takesimana
GTTCCAAAGACTCCACATGAGATGTGGACTGGAAGAAAACCTAGTTTGTCTTTCATGAAGATTTGGGGTTGTGAAGCATTTGTTAAGAAGCTCATATCTGACAAAACTCACACCTAAATCTGATAAATGTATTTTCGTTGGTTACCCAAGGAAACTAAGGGTATTACTTTTACAACCGCGCGGAAAACAAAGTGTTTGTTGCCCGTCATGGTACTTTCTAGAGAAAGGAGTTTCTTTCCAAAGAAATTAGTGGGAGTAAAATTAATCCGAAGAAATTCGAGAACCCGAAAATTACATGGACAAAAAATGTTGGATCTGAACAAGTTTCACAAAGGAGTTGTGGAACCTATTCAGAATACTCAAGTTCCTCGCAGAACTGGTAGGGTGCGATCTGAACCTGAGAGGATCTGGATTTCTCATGACGGATAGCAATGAGTAGAAGTCATAGTTGATGACGAACCTACTTCCTACCAAGAAGCGATGTCCGCTCCTGATTCAGATAAAGCTTGGAGCCATGGAATCTGAAATTAACATCCATGTATGATAATCAAGTTTGGAACTTGATTGATGCGCCCGAAGGTGTAAAAACCATAGGATGCAAATGGGTTTTCAAAAAGAAAACTGACATGGATGGAAAGGTGCATACTTATAAAGCTAGACTTGTAGCGAAAGGCTATAGGCAGATTCATGGAATCGACTATGATGAAACCTTTTCGCCGTAGCAATGATCAAGTCTATAAGAATTTTACTTGCCATAGCCGCATATTTTGACTATGAGATATGGCAAATGGATGTCAAAACAGCATTCCTTAACGGGAACTTATTGAGGATGTTTACATGACACAACTGAAGGTTTTGTAATTCCAGAAAAATTCTAACAAAGTATGCAAATTGCAACGATCCATTTATGGATTGAAGCAAGCCTCTAGGAGTTGGAACCTTCGATTTGATGAATCGGTCAAAGAGTTTGGCTTCATCAAGAACGAAGATAAACCTTGCGTTTACAAGAAGATTAGTGGGAGCGTAGTATTATTTCTGGTACTATATGTTGATGACATATTGATCATAGGAAACGACATTCCTGCACTACAGTCTGTAAAGACTTGGTTAGGAAAGTGTTTCTCTATGAAAGATATGGGAGAAGCCTCTTATATCCTTGGCATTAGGATCTATCGTGATAGATCCAAGAAATTGATTGGTTTAAGTCAAGATACATATATTGACAAAGTTCTTAAGAGATTCTGCATGGAAAACTCTAAGAGAGGAAATTTGTCAGTAGGACATGGGATAACTCTAAGCAAGAATCAGTGTCCTAAGACAACTGATGAGCATAAAAGAATGATTGGGATTCCATATGCTTCCGCAATTGATCAATCATGTATGCCATGATATGTACTAGACCCGATGTCTCGTATGCTTTAAGCATGACGAGTAGATACCAATCAAATCCTGGTGAAATCATTGGATTGCAGTCAAGACGATTCTTAAGTACTTGCGAAGGACTAAAGATTCGTTCTTGGTATATGGAGGTGTGGAAGGTGATCTTGTTGTAAGTGGTTACACAGATGCAAGCTTCCAAACCGACAAGGATGATTTTAGATCGCAATCTGGATTTGTATTTGTTGTGCTTAATGGAGGTGCTGTTAGCTGGAAGAGTTCTAAGCAAAGTACTGTCGCTGATTCTACAACGGAATCTGAGTATATTGCTGCATCCGATGCTGCTAAAGAAGCTGTTTGGATCAAGAAGTTCATAACTGAACTAGAGGTAGTTCCTAGCATTGCTGATCCAATAGACCTTTATTGTGATAATAATGGTGCTATTGCTCAAGCAGGGAACTGTAGACACCCCGCCTTGGACCTCTCACCCCGATTGCATACATAGTATTTTTATTTAACTTATTTTTTATTAATTTCTGTTACTTCGGTTAAGTTCCTAACTAATTCCGTTAGTTTTGGACTAAACTGCATAACAGAATTAATTTTAGAGTCATTTCTGTCATTCTGTCATTTTTCACCCGCGGGGCGCTTCCGGCACTGCCAGTGAGCCGCGCGCGCATCCCGTCCCAAAAGCCGGACCCGCGCGCTTCCCACTTTGGCAGTAACGGATTGCACCTTATTTCCCTCCCTTTTCTTATTTACAAACATCTTTTCTTAATCACAAAAAACCATCTCTTTTACATCCACATTCATCCCCCCTTTTCTCATTAACTCCCAATCCCACACTTCTAGCCTTTTCATTAAAACAAAATATTTCCTTTTTATTTTATTTGATTTCTTTATTTCTTTTATTTATTATTTTATTTATCTTATTTTTGATTGGTCAATTCCATTTCACATGGATGATCATCTTTTCCCTCCATCATTTCCCTCTCTTTTTTACCTATAAAAACCATCATCTTCTACCTTGAAAAGGACCTCATTTTTTGAGACTTGGAACTTTCTCTCTATACAAATTATATATCGTTTTCCCTACACAAATTCTCCCAACAAGAGTTTTACACAACGAAACTCTACACAAATCTCTACACAACAACATCATTTTCAAGTCCAAGTTTGAAGTCTTCTTTCTAAAGGTACAAGTCTTCTTCTTTTATTCTCTTTTATTCTAGTCTTACTAGTATGCAATCCCCATCAATTGGGACATGACCAACATAACTACTTCACATATTGAAGTTAGTTAAGGTTATCTCCCTACATTTAATCTTAACTTTAATTCACCATGTTAATTTCTCTTCATCTCTTAATGTAATTCTTTAACATTACTTGTTACATGTAATCTTTATCATTAAATAAATAAAACAATTCTATTTTATTTCCCTTTTTCCCTTTTTTTTTTTTCTCATCACAATTGTTAGCACATTTCTATTTAATTAATTGAAGGACATGTAAATATTAGAACACCAATAGTAGCAAGACCCGCGTAAGCGGGGCGGAGTTGGTGTTTAAGTACTTCCCACTCCATCACCTAACCCCCGAACCCTTCTCTCCCGAATCTCTGGTTTTGTACATAAATTAGGCTATTTCTAGGTTTTTCTTATGTTCCTTTAAAAACATAGGTGGCGACTCTAAACAATCTAAAAACAAGTTAGACATCCTAGGATAATTCACCGCTCTAGCCAAGCCGTGGTTCCCCGGGGTATCTACAGTGGCGACTCTGCTGGGACATTAGAGGGTTAAACTTGCGTTTTCATTTTTTTTGGTGTTCTAATTTCTGTTTTCTGGGCATTCTGGTAAAAAGGGTAGGAAGCGCGCGCCTCCGGCCTTCTTGGCCTAACGCGCGCGCGTCCGACCCTTATTATCAGAATCGCCCGCCGTCCTTCTTGTCCTTCAATTTCATATTTCTGTGCTAACAAGTTTCTGCAGGGGAAAGTTACATATTTGGGACCAGGGCAATCCCCTGAGTCCGCAGTTTCTTCTAACATTCTGACAGGTACCCCAGATGCGCGCGCCTTCCATATTCATTGCGCAATGCGCGCGCTTCCCACATCACTTCCCTGAGGCGCGCGCTTCTGGGCAATTTTCCAGAAACAGAACAGTGTACAGAAAAAGAACAGAGCAGAATGACAATGTGTGGGCACCGGGCCTGCACAGAACTTCTTTTATATTCTGTTTGTTTTATCGGTCACACGGGTGATTCGAAAGTTTTAATTATGTGCTTATTTGTTTTTTTTATTTCTTTTGAAAAAAAAAATGTTTTGTCACATGTTAGACCTCACACTACATGCACATATTCTATCAACTGCTCACAATCGAGTCCCATAAGTCCAACCCCAAACCCGTCGAGGCCGTCCTAGGAAGTTTCAAGCTCCACCCGACCTTGACTCTTCCGAAGCGGTAAACCTCAGCCCGTGGCGTAGTTCACGACTACATGCCGGGGGTGACCTTTAAGCCTCATATTCAAGCCGAGCACAAACCACACAATTCTAGTTTAAGGTCTAACACTCCGTGACTCAAGTCGGTTTTCATGTACCGAGATTTCCCTAAACTAATGTCTTCAAATCATACATGCCAACTTGTTGCAATGGACGAAATAAAACTCCGTCCCCAAAAGTGGGCATATTGAACGAAAATAAAAATCCGTCCCCGCATGTATGATTTACTACATTAATTTAGTTTAATCCCGTCACATGTAGGTATCACAAGCGTGGTGGAATCCGATGAGTATATGGGACCGCGAGAAGGTCTATATACTAGTGTGACGATTCCACTATTTTTTTCTAGAAACCCCAAAAAGGACTCCGTCCTTCCGACTTTGTAAATAATAAAAAAAAAAAGAGTCATTTTTCTTTATGTGGGTTGAGTCTTTTCTTGTTTGTGGGTGAAATCATTTTACTCAAAAGGTGTTTGTGGGGCCATCCTAAGATCGACCGTGTTCTCTCAATAGGTCCAATGGCTTCAAACGGCAACGACAACGGCATTCCCGTTTCCAACGAAGGGTTATTCCGCATGGTGGAAGCATTGAAAGAGCAAGTTGATACACTAGCCGAGAATGTCCGCCGCAAGGATGATCTATGGCGAGCTCGTTACAAGCATGTGAAAACGGTCCACGAGAAAGAAGTTGCTCAACTCAAGAACCGATTAAGGGGCTCACGAATGAAGGAAAGGTCCAAAGCATTGATACCGGTTTGGTCAACACTCTCATGTCCTACATTGACCAAAAGGCTTAGTAGGCTAAATTTGCACAAGGGCCCGAGCACCGATCTCCATCAAGCTTCCCTCCCCATGAACACAATGGAGGCTATTCCCGAAAAATTAAGATGCCCGATATTGGCAAGTTCAAAGGCACCTCTTGCCCCGACGCTCATGTCGACTCCTACATTTGGGCCATGCTACCAAAGAAAGTGTCTCCTCAAATAATGGCACAATGCTTCCCGCTTACTCTCGAGGGGGTCGCAAAAGATTGGTATATGGGTTTTCCGATTTCCACCCGCCTCAATTGGGATGCCGCTATGCTTGCCTTCAAGTCACAATACCAAGGCAACTCCATGTTCCGTCCCACCAAGAAAGAATTGGAGAGCACCATGCAAATGGGTGATGAATCATTTGGGGGCTTCTATCGCCGTTGGAACGACAAGCTAGCCGAGATGGTTGATAGGCCTTCCAAGAAAGAACAAATGGACATCTTCTTGAAGTGTTTGAAAATGGACTACCGCACTCATCTTAGTGGGGATTTTCACTCCGATTTTTCAAGCATGTATGATGCGGGGGTTAGAATTGACGATTTGCTCCGAGAAGTGGCCGAGTCCTCCTATGACACAAGCTTCAACGACAAAGGATTCCCAAGAAATTACATGGAAGAATGTAGTGACATGGAAGACTACAGCGACATGGGGGATGACGACAACAATCTCCGTTTCTCTTTCTCTACCTAGTAGTAGGAATAAAAAAAAAAAAAAAAAAAAGAGTCAAAAGTCCTCTTTTGTGTGCATTAATGTTTTCTCTCGTCCCATGTTAAGTGTCGAGTCTTCTTATCAAATAAAAGTCGTTCTTGTCCTTATACACTCTTCCAAGTTGTTCGATCTAATTCTTGGCAAAATGATGAAAAAAATGTCTAAACAAGTTATAGAACAAGGCCATCACTTGAACGCCTAGGGGCTAAACATCGACGCCAATATCAACGACGAAGCCAAGACAAACAAGGTGGAGCAACAATCATGAAGAAGTCAAGCAATGTTTCAAAAGGGGATTAAAAAAAAAAAAAAAAAAAAAAAAGCTCGCTAGGTTGAAATCATCAAATCAACCTAGGCAAAAGTTAGAGCACAAAAAAAAAAAAAAAAAAAAAATCCCCCTCAATCAAAGAAGGTCAACATCATCATCCACCAACAAAGGACGAAGCTACGAAGCAACAATTCCATCACGAAGAATGGAGAATCCACAAGAACTACGGTGACCTGAGCCTCTACACCGGAGGAACGTAGGCAACCTGCGGGTCCGGTCTCATGCAAGAAAGAAGATATGTTTAGCCCTAGCGCGTTATGGTGATCGGCCTTCATCTCGAACTTGTCAAGACATCTTTGTATGATTCATTTGCCAACGAATTAATCACCAAAAAGATTGAACAACTTTCTTAGAGTTGAAATCATTTCGCGCTCCTTGTCGAGTCTAGGGACTTCTATTCTTTCTGCATACTCCCAATTCCTTGCAATCAAATTGGGGCTTTCCTTCTCTTCTCTCTTAATGACTCACTTTCCCTCGTGAGTCATTCAATTCAATAAAAAAAAATAAAAAAATAAATACATGTCAATACTAGGGACACTTCCCTAGTCGAGTCAATGTCACTCATCTTTAGTGACAAAAGGTTTTCACCTCAAAATCACATGTCTCTGATCCTCAGCTAGAGTCAATGCACACTTCCTCATTAATCGAGTCAAAAATGAAGACGCAAAAGAGATGCCCGCTAGATTGAAAACCCGAAAGGGCGGTCTAGGCAAAAAACAGGGTGCGTCATAAAAAAAATGAGAGAGTGAGAGAGAGAGGGAAAGAGAAATGAGATCCCCGGCCTCTAAAGAAGACAAGTTCTACATTGAATCTTCTCAACAAGTCAATTCGCCACCGAGTCAACTTTGGGATTGCAAAAGGCTCGACAAGATATAGCACCGTCAAAGGTTGTCTTGGGTTATCGGCATCACTCTCCAGCAGCGTGCATTTTTGGGTTCATGAAAAGAAGGCCCGTGGTAGCCAAGACCCATCCGAGAACGAGCCTATCATAAAAGGGCACGAGGTTGCAAAAATAATCCCTAGATAGTCAATTGGCTTGGGCAAAAATAGCAACAACATGTGTCTCAGTTTTCAAAGCTTCTTCAAGTATGTGCTTCTAATGTACGCCGAAAGGCTCCCGAGAAATGGAGTAGCTCTTGCCATATCTTCTCATGTTTATTCCCTCACACTCTTGCTTTACTCAACAAATGGTGACGCCCTAGGGGCTATGTGACTCAAGAACAAGGACTTCTTTTGCTTCACTTGACAATCAATACGCCCTTGAGGCTATGCTCGAAAAAAAAAAAGATGTGTGAGACTATCCTCAAAGTCTCTCAAAAAGGGATGTCAAAAACGCCCTCTTGTCACGTGTGCCATGCCCGTTCCCCCAATAAAGGATGGACCTTTCTCGCAATCAATGATGGCACTCTAAGGGCTATGGTCAAGTCTTAAAGGCTCCCTCGGCAAAGAGCAATTAACTCCCCAGCGGTATCCCCAGCAAAGTCATGTGCAACATTGGAAGCTTCCTCAATTCGGCACCGAAGGTCTCAACGGGCTTTCGCAATCTACAATCTTTTGGGTTACGGCATTACAGTAATTCAAGCAAAGGGCAGTATTAGGGCTTCGCGACCGACAGTCTTTTGGGCAACAATACTCGAGCAAGTGCAATGTGGAGTAGTCTTATGGCTCCATGAGAACAATCAAGATTCAAGGGTCTCTCAACACTTCAAGTCAAAGGCCTCTTGGTTTTAAATGAAGACTCCGATGTTATGAATGAAGTTGATGATTTTTGTTAGAACTCACAGCGAGATTTTGAAGGAAGTCTTAGAGAAAAGGAAAAAGATTCAATATGCTAAACTCTAATCAAACAGGGTTATAGCGGAAATGCCACGGCCAATCCCAATGTTTCTGCAATTCAACACCCCCTTCTCCAAGATCAAAAGCACAAGGTGCAGCTCAGATAAAGTTGGGCCACAGCACTAGTTGCATCCGAAGATCCGTCATTAGTTCAACTCAAGAAGAGTCAAGCAAGCATACTTATTTGGGACTTTATCACACCAAGGCCTTATCCTCTGCGACCTCGACGGCACCGCAAGACATTACTACATCCTTTGACATAAGCCCTCAGCCATTTGGGTATCGACCACAATGAGGCCATTCATCTCCCCAGTAAGAGCAAGAAGGAGATCTCTATCAAGAATTCTACCAAACGGTACACCCGCTCTCAATGCCGAGCCAATCGCGAGGTAAATTGGGGCTTTACAATGAAAGGTCTTCACATCTCACCATCTACAAGCCCACGACACTTTGGGCTTTGCAATCTCTCGAAGCTTGGCATCAACGATCTCCTCTTGGGGCTTGCTCACTACAACAACAAAGGGAGATTTACTCGAATGGGCCAAGATCTGATTTATCTTGGAGCTATGCAAGTCCCTCAAAATTTGGCATCAAAGGCATTCTAGGGGCTTTACAATCAGCAACCCCTCATCTCGGCATCAAAAGCCTGTTGAAGCCCCATAATCGACAAATCTCTTGGGGCTAGACATCAATCTTCGTTGGGCAAACCAGCGACAACAGAATTCAAGCGAGGCAATCCGGACTTCGACTGAACATGACTTGATCTTGGGTTGGCTTCACAAGCACACAATGGTTAAAATGGTTTCACCCACGAACTTAAAAAAAAAAAAAAAAAAAAAAAAAAAAAATATCTCTTTTCCTCACATGTGTGCATATTCTTTCCTTTCTAATCTTAAAAAAAAAAAAAAAAAAAAAAAAAAAAAAAAAAGATTTTTCTTTCTTTTTTTCCTTCTATGTGCAAAATTATGTGCTTTACTTTGCTTTGCTCCTAGCCTCTCCTCCAGCGTTCTCCATCATCCTTGAACTACGCTGGTCTGATTCTCTTAAAGGGATACGTAGGCAGCCTTTTGGCACGACCAACCCATCATCCAGAGTACCATCTCGCCAACCCAACATCAAGGGCATTCTCTCATCAACATCTAAAGAATGGACATTCTCCATCAAAGCACCCTCCGCGGACATCAAGAATCCATCTCCACTCAAGCGGCAATGGTAAGTGAAGGTATGAATACATCCAATGCTTTCCTCAAAATCACACCGCACACAAGATCGCTCTTTACATTCTTACTTCTCTCTCATTACAAAGGTTCTTTCAAGATCATATCACACCACGAGCACAATTTCTCTCTTCATGCATCTTCTTTCTCAAGCACATATATCTGCAAAGCATACACATAACAGGTGCCGCACAGAGTACCAGAATCAACAGGTGCCGCACAGAGCACCAGGTACCGCACAGAGTACCAGAATCAACAGGTGCCGCACAGAGCACCAGGTACCGCACAGAGTACCAGAATCAACAAGTGCCGCACAGCGCATCAGAATATGCCGCACCGCGCACCAATTTTTGGTCTATGGTGGACCGCTCAAATCACCATACCGCCGCACAGCGCATCAGAATATGCCGCACCGCGCACCAATTTTTGGTCTATGGTGGACCGCTTAAATCACCATACCGCCGCACAGCGCATCAGAATATGCCGCACCGCGCACCAATTTTGGTCTATGGTGGACCGCTCAAATCACCATACCGCCGCACAGCGCATCAGAATATGCCGCACCGCGCACCAATTTTTGGTCTATGGTGGACCGCTCAAATCACCATACCGCCGCACAGCGCATCAGAATATGCCGCACCGCGCATCAATTTTGGTCCATGGTGGACCGCTCAAATCACCATACCTCTTCCATCAGCAAAAGTCGCTCACACAGGGAGCGCATTTCTATCCTTTGTAATTTCAAATTCCTGCTTTATCGAGTCTTTGTTTTCTCTTGTCGATGTCCTCGGCGGTTGTCTTTCTTTCGTCGACGCGTTTTGCTTCTCAATCCACGTCGCCGAGGGGCTCTGTAGACACCCCGCCTTGGACCTCTCACCCCGATTGCATACATAGTATTTTTATTTAACTTATTTTTATTAATTTTTGTTACTTCGGTTAAGTTCCTAACTGATTCCGTTAGTTTTGGACTAAACTGCATAACAAAATTAATTTTAGAGTCATTTCTGTCATTCTGTCATTTTTCACCCGCGGGCGCTTCCGGCACTGCCAGTGAGCCGCGCGCGCGTCCCGCCCAAAATCCGGACCCGCGCGCTTCCCACTTTGGCAGTAACGGATTGCACCTTATTTCCCTCCCTTTTCTTATTTACAAACATCTTTTCTTAATCACAAAAACCATCTTTTTACATCCACATTCATCCCCCCTTTTCTCATTAACTCCCAATCCCACACTTCTAGCCTTTTCATTAAAACAAAATATTTCCTTTTTATTTTATTTGATTTTCTTTTATTTCTTTTATTTATTATTTTATTTATCTTATTTTTGATTGGTCAATTCCATTTCACATGGATGATCATCTTTTCCCTCCATCATTTCCCTCTCTTTTTTACCTATAAAAACCATCATCTTCTACCTTGAAAAGGACCTCATTTTTTGAGACTTGGAACTTTCTCTCTATACAAATTATATATCGTTTTCCCTACACAAATTCTCCCAACAAGAGTTTTACACAACGAAACTCTACACAAATCTCTACACAACAACATCATTTTCAAGTCCAAGTTTGAAGTCTTCTTTCTAAAGGTACAAGTCTTCTTGTTTTATTCTCTTTTATTCTAGTCTTACTAGTATGCAATCCCCATCAATTGGGACATGACCAACATAACTACTTCACATATTGAAGTTAGTTAAGGTTATCTCCCTACATTTTAATCTTAACTTTAATTCACCATGTTAATTTCTCTTCATCTCTTAATGTAATTCTTTAACATTACTTGTTACATGTAATCTTTATCATTAAATAAATAAAAAAATTCTATTTTATTTCCCCTTTATTTCCCTTTTTTTTTTCTCATCACAATTGTTAGCACATTTCTATTTAATTAATTGAAGGACATGTAAATATTAGAACACCAATAGTAGCAAGACCCGCGTAAGCGGGGCGGAGTGGGTGTTTAAGTACTTCCCACTCCGTCACCTAACCCCCGAACCCTTCTCTCCCGAATCTCTGGTTTTGTACATAAATTAGGCTATTTCTAGGTTTTTCTTATGTTCCTTTAAAAACATAGGTGGCGACTCTAAACAATCTAAAAACAAGTTAGACATCCTAGGATAATTCACCGCTCTAGCCAAGCCGTGGTTCCCCGGGGTATCTACAGGAACCAAGAAACCATCAGAAGTCCAAACACATACTTAGGCGTTACCATGTCATTCGAGAAATCATTAACAGAGGTGACGTGAATATATGCAGAGTACCGACTGATGATAACATTGCCGACCCATTGACAAAGGGTCTTCCACAAGCAAAGCATGATGGTCATGTTAGGTCTATGGGTATTCGATACATTAATTAGGCCTAGTGCAAGTGGGAGATTGTTGGTGTTGTATGCTCTAGGCACGTTTTGTAAAACGATTAATGTTATTTATATATTGAATGTTTGATTATTATATCCTTTGCATGTTTATTATAATAATCCCGTCCCTGATAATTATGATTAATTGTTAGTATAAGTTTAATGGATAATCATACGATGATTATGGTGTATGGGATACAATTAAACTTATGGGTATTTGTTGGAGACCAAATACTGGACTGACCCATATGAGATTTATGTCATGGTCACAATGTCATAATTAAGTCTCATATAGTTATATTACAGGAATCTTTAGACCTGAGATTATCACAGTCTTCCACTCGATGAACATTACGTTTGACATATTCAAACGTTACCCCTAATCGGGTAGCTATAAAGAATCTGATTGGCGTAATCGGATTCATGTAGGGAAAGGTAATAAATCAAGAAGGGATTTGTTCCTCGTAAGAGAGAGATGTCAAGCTTTGGCCACTCGAAGAATGGTGTTGATGAAATGCATGGCCGTGCTCAAATAAGATTTGTACTATCAATACATTCTGGATCGAGAAAGCATTGAACATTGTAAGTTGACCATTGACCATGGCTTACGTTCAATAGACATCGTGAAACAAAGAGATTGTAATATGTTCTATAAAGGATTCACGAACTTATACAAGTTATATTAATTGGGTAGTCATGATGGCTTGCTAGAGTCCGCTCATGATTTATGAGCACAAATGTGTTTGGGCTCATTGCCAACTTAATATAATCCTATGGGGTCACACACAAAAGGACAAATTGTTTAAAAGGCTAAAATCGGAATTCTGGTGGTGCTCGGCCGAGCACCTCATATGACTCGGCCGAGCATGGGAAATCAGAAGGTCAGATTTTCTGGAGCAAAGGTGCTCGGCTGAGCACCTTAAAGGACTCGGCCGAGCAGGCCCTGTTCGGGCCCAAAAACTGATTTCGTGTTGTGACGGGTTTTAACTTATTTCTCCTAAACGGTTTAGGACTAATAAGTATATAAACCTCTAACAACGACCTAATCAGTATGTATTGATTCTATATCAATTAGATAGCCTCTGAGAGAGAGAAAAACAAGTTCTTCTTCTTCCTCAAGAACAAGAACATTGATTTTCCATATAGCCTTCAAAGTAGAAAGAGTTTCTATTGGGTCTAGAAATCCGGTTCAAGAATCGTTCTTGAAATTCGTTCGCGTGTGGATAAACATAGAGGGCGTTGGCATCAACTCCTTCAAAGTTCGTGATCCAAGTTTTGCGGTCGTTCCTACGTTCGTGATTCGAAGAAGCGCGAAGAACAAAGATTGAAGATCTCAGAATTTTAAAGCTCCGTCACGGTTAGTGTTCTAAATTCATCTCCATATTAATCTAATCATCGTGATCGGATCTAGGCTTTTGGGTTTATTCCGCTGTGCATGTTTGCTCAAAACCCAACACGACAGTAGCGCACAAATTCCTGCACATCGAATACTACGGGTAATGGGGACCTATGCAGTGCTGACACGGACTAGTGGTAGTGTGTGGCAAGAAACTAATTCTTTTTAGGGAGAAAAGAGAGAAGTTTTTTTTTTAATGCTTGAATGATGCAATGCAATGCAAGAGAGAGAGAAGAGGGAGAGGATAAGAATGTACAAGGGATCATAGCAAAGTCTCGTTTGACCTTAGTATTATAGGGAAAGTACAAAAAATACATGTATTGAAAAAAATACAAGGTACACATATTAACATGGCAAAAATACAAGGTGCATGTGCAACTATGGAAAAGTGTGAGGTGCATGTGTAAACATGGCAAAGTGTGAGGTGCATGTGCAAACATGGCAAAGTGTGAGGTGCATGTGCAAACGTGGCAAGGTGTGAGGTGCATGTGCAAACATGGCAAGGTGTGAGGTGCATGTGCAAACATGGCAAAGTGCGTGGTGAATGTGAGAACATGGCAAAGTGCGTGGGGCACGTGAGAACATGGCAAAGTGTGTGGTGCATGTGAGAACATGGCAAAGTGTAAGGTGCATGTGAGAACATGGCAAACATCATGATGTGAACGAAAGTTAGACCCACTAAGTTTGAAAAAGTTTCAAAGCAGTCCCCAGCAGAGTCGCCACTGTGAATACCCCTTTCCGATGAAGCGACGCATGGGAAGTATCTTGTGATTATTTTTATTTACAAAAGGAATATTCATAACGACATTAAATTTATGAGTGTCGCCACGCCGTTTTAATTAAAGCCAAAACATTGAAAAAAGCATTTTAGTAGGTTCGGGGGTCAAATTACAACAAGAGAAGAATATTGAACGTTATCACTCCTATTGCCCGAATTGATCGGTCTTTCTATCATGATGCGGTGTTAGTAGTGTGTTAGTGATTTAGACCGGATCCAAAGATTGCCTACGTTCCTCTCAATGTGAGAAGCTCAGGTCAGCGTAGTTCGAGAAGAATTTAGAATAGGCAGAAGAATCGGGATCATGCATAATGAGGGGGAATTACCTAAAGTTTAGGGTTTAGAAGTAGTTCCTAGATCATCCTCGGGTTGATGAACCCTAGATCATCATCGGCTACGAAATAACATGTTAACATGAAGATCACAACCCTAAATATAGCATAAATAAGGTTTT
Organism: Campanula takesimana; assembly: GCA_026119855.1. NCBI lineage: Eukaryota > Viridiplantae > Streptophyta > Magnoliopsida > Asterales > Campanulaceae > Campanula > Campanula takesimana. Next base: position 13,752 of record JAOWBW010001290.1, read on the forward strand.
AATCTTGAATATGATGAATATGCGAAGAACTTATTATGAACATATGAATGTCATGAAGAAAATATGAATAAAGATGTTAGGAACATGAATATTATGAAGAACACATGAATAAACATATTAAGAATATGAATATTATGGATCTAAACTAATAATATGACAAGAACATGAAGAAAAAGTTAGAAAACTTACCTTTGTTGGCAAGAAATAACCTTGGATCTTCTTGGGATTCTTGAGAGTGTTTTTGGAGGCTTGAATGACTTGATTTGGGAGCAAAATCGTCCCTTAAGAGCTCTCAAATTCGGATCCCTCAATTATGAGGCAAGGGAGGTCTTTAAATAGGAAACTTGTGGAGAGATCTGACGGTCCAGATCACCTGAGGCAAAGATGGCTGCGTGGCCAAGATTGCATTTGGCAAACATGGCCGCCTGGCCATGATGGAATTTGGCCGCGTGGCCAAGTTCATTTTTTTTCTTGTTCTTCTTTCTCTTGCGTTTGATTTGATATGCGGTGCGTTTCGTAATTCATCCGGAGTCAAAAGTTATGACTGTTTTCGTGCCGACTGTAATTTAAGTCATTCTAGATATTCCTAAAATAATGAGCTATATTTTGGGAATCTGGGACATGTCTTTTGCAAGGTTTCTAATCCCTATAAAGTCCTTGTATATTTGGGAAAGTCCTAATAAACTCATTTTAAGATCGGGTACTAACAAACACGTGTGGTGGAAATTTGACTATAGATACTTAAAGAGATTCACCAGACCAAGTAAGTTACCCATTCAAGTAAAAGCAACATATAATGGGATGAATTTGAAGAATCATATTTGATCGAATAGTTGATAACGATAATTTTTCGTGTATATAATTGAATTCTTGGGTGACAATAATCGTTAGTCTTATTCCTTCTCTTATTTAGTATAATTACATGGGATGCTTGTGGAGATAATATATGATAGGGACCATTGTTGTACATCTTGATCTTAATAGATTTCTCCGAGTGTTATGTATATTTATTGGGGTCTTGTTATGATATTAGGAAACCCTTGGGACTGATATATATTTTAAGAATATACTATGTGTGTGTGGAGTTAATTCCAAATACTATTGGGATGTTGGAAAAATAAAACTTATGGGTGTTGATGATTTAAGAGTTGATTGAGAGCTTAAAGCTAATCAGAAATAGATTATTTATGTTTAGGATTGGTAAACAAGTGATGCTGATAATCGAGAATGAGATCTTAAGATCAAGTGAAGGATTTAGTTTCTTGAAAGAATTACCTAAGAGTGACAAACATGAACTGAAAAGAATGATAGTCACGAGAATTTGAAATCTCGGAAGAAAGAGGAAGTTGAATGAGATTTTCGACATCTTTAACATATATTTTTGATTTTATATGGAATATGGGTTGTATATGCTTGGGTTAGAATCTACTTCATTATAACCTGACTTTGGTTATGAGGAATTATTTGTAAAGATAGTTGATTTAAAGGATTTTATGAATACTCTTGGGCATGTTTTTCTCTAGTTAAGAATGGGAGTTTCTGGGTTTGTAAAAGTGAGAGAACAAATATGTAAATTTGAATTATTTTGATTATTTGATATTGAGGAATTTGTTAGGAAGAAGTTTGTATTCTTATCTACCATTCTGCTGGTGTAGAATGTTTAATACGAGTATATTTGGGATATGTATGTGTTTCATAAGTGTTAGTATATTTAAAGACAAATTAATAAACATTGAGATTTGGAACTTCGAAAGAAATGGAACGGAAGTATATGTGGTTGTTTGATCATCCTGGTGAGTATCTTTAAAATTCGGGACGAATTTTGTTTTTAGGGGGAGTGAATGTAACGACCCCAAACCCCGGCACTATTTTTAGTCATAAGTTGAGCACTTGTGGGTGACGACCCGTCCCAATTTTATATAAAATTGGCACTGAATATTATTTTATAAGTTAATTTGTGTTAGTTTGATTATTTTTAAAAGACTTACTTGATATTAAAATATTAAATAAAAGTATTTGAGTAGAAAAATGACTAATTAGCATTAGTAGAAGTTAAAATAGTTGATATACATGTAAACTTGCACGGTTGACCAAATTGTGACATCCCAAAATTAAGCACGACATTTTTTTTTGAGACGGATTGAAAAATAAATAGAAACGAATAATAAAATATTATTTTATTAATTAGTTTAAATAATATTTTGGATGGAGACACCTTAGACGTAGTTAGTGTAAGTGGTAAATCTTTTAGTGGGACCCTTGGTACAAGAGTTTGACAACAATTGTGCTTTCACGTGGCTTGTGCTATAGGTGTATGAATTTAAGATAATCCACTAATTGACTCATCAAAGTTGCTGAGAATAAATAGCACACGTATAATAGAAATTTGAGATCACCATCTTATATTAAGGTTTCGGTCAGAGTGCGTACATGGAGTGATTGATGATTTGAGTTTAGCTATTTTTAGGTAAGAGTTTCTTCTTGTTTTGATTTTCTTGCTTTTAATTAATCCGACTTCACCTGAATGTTCAGGGTGTTGAGTAGATCGTTTCTAACCGAATAGAATATATTTTCATCGATACTTTCTCCATAGTAGGTAAGTTACTACTCCCATTTAAATTATAATATTGCTCATGCATATTATATGTGATACTTTTCTTGATAATTGTTATTTTGTGGGAGTATTGGAGTTATTTGTATTTGGGCTATTTTGTGGGTAGTCTGACTGTTGGAATCATTTTATGGGTTTATATAAATAAGATAGGAAGTATTTGAGCTAATTGCTATATTGGTTAACTTTGGGTGTTCTTATAATTAGAACCAGTTTCTGGGTTATATACTTAAGGTTCAAAGTTGCAATAGTACTTTTGAGACGGTGAAACAGAAGGAGTATAAAAGAATCGGATTTTTGGCTGAAAAGTGTGTTGGGCGACCGCCCAAATAGGGCCGGCGACAGCACATTATTCTGGAAGGTTTTGGTCTTGGTCAGGTGGGTCTGTGGGCGACCGCACAGCCTGCTGGGATTTTTAAATTGTTCCTATTGAATTGATTTAAGGTTCAATCGTTGTGTAGGCTTTGGGTCCTATTCTAGGGTACCTAGATAAACATTGTGGAACACAAAAGTGGTAGGAATGGTCAGTTTGTGATCGAGTTTGGAATGAGTAACCGTTTGGGGTTCATGTTGGTGTTGTTCATCTTTATGATTCTTTTGTGGGATTTCCTACTTTGAAATCCATTGTTTGAGAAATGTGTTTAACGTACGTGGTTGTTGAGCTCTTCATGGGCAGTTTATTATCTTTGTGATGTACCTACTATGGTTCCCTCTTTTGGAATCATACACCGATAGCGCGATAGTTAAAAAGTCCAGCTGGTCTTACTTGGTTGAGTCGGGCAGTGATATATATTATAATGGCACACGAGCCAAGTCCAGTATAATGTACTTTACTGGTAACCCCTTTTTCCCCTTCCTGATTGTGTGGTTGGGATGCCCCTTTGGGATGCCCCTTCTTGATGGTGTGGTTGGGTTGAGCTAGCTCTTTTGTGAGTATTCTAGCTACACGTTTTAGGGTTATGACTTTGTGTCATTTTCCCACTGTTTGTTCTTGTTACTGGTTGGTTCCGGAACCTCTGCTTCAGCTCTTCGATGCTGCTTTGTTGATGCTGCTCTTCGATGCGGCCCGGTTGATATGGTTCAGATTGTTATATCCTTTTGGGGGGAAACCTTGGCTCAGTATCCTTTGGAACGTGTTTATTTCAGTCTTGTATGCTGCATGATGAGTTGGTCGTTATTTCTAACTGGTATGGGATGGTTGGCAATAGGGATCCTTCTCATTTGTTGTTATATGCTCCAGTTATTCAGTTAATATATATGATAACATGCCATGTAGCTGCATTAGTAACTTACTGAGATTTATCTCACCCCGTTCCTTTCAATGTTGTTTTCCTTAGTTTACAGGAAAGCTAAAGGTAATAAGTTGTGAGAGCAGATGTCGTTGTGGGACTGTTCGGAGCAGGTTATACATTTTTGGGGTAGTTGCTCTACGAAGCCTTTGTGTTTGTGAGGCCATGGTGGTACAGTATGTAAGTACGGTGGTCATTTGGGTATATATATATATGATTAGTTGTTCTTACTTCCGCACTTGTAAATAGTCTCCGAGTTATCATCTCGTTGAGGTATAGTCTTGATAGTTGAAGTGGTTTTGTCATCGACGTGTATATGGTATTATGTTGGTTTTATAGCAGAGTTCACGCACCTGGTTTGGTATTTAGCATTTTATAGATGTATATTATGTTATTGTAATATTTATGGAATTTGGTTATTTCCGGGGCGTGACAAACAGTGACTGATACGTCGATAGGAGCAATGTTGGCCCAAGAGAAGAAGGATTCAAAGGTAGAGAATGCCATCTACTTTGTGAGTCGTAAGCTACAAGGGAGCGAGCTCAACTACTCCCCAATTGAAAAGACTTGCGCCGGATTGGTATGGGTCGTAAGAAAGTTGAAGCATTACATGCATGCCCACCCGATACAGCTTATCTCCAAGATAGACCCAATCAAGTGCTTGTTGGAAAAGCCATCTTTGTCCATGAGACTTGCCAAATGGTCCTTCTTCCTAGCTGAGTATGATATCAGTTATGTGTCAAGGAAGGCGGTCAAAGGAAGGGTCTTATCGGAACATTTGGCAGACTTCCCTACTAATGAGGAAAAAGAGCCCGAGATGAAATTCCCTGATGAAGGGATTTTTGCCCTCGAAGGAGAAAATATGTGGCAATTGTTCTTCGACGGTGCTGCCAATAAAAGAGGAAATGGCATTGGATTGCTCTTGGTTGACTCGAAAGATGAGCACACCCCCATATCCATCAAGTTGAACTTTGATGTGACCAATAATGCCGCGGAATATGAGGCATGCACGGCCGGTTTGGAAGCGGCCCTGGAAAGGAATGTGAAAGAATTGGAGGTATACGGAGATTTGACTTTGATCATCAACCAAGTCTCCAACAAGTGGAAAAAACTGGACCCTGGTTTGCAAAAATATCATGCCTACATGGAAGAGCTCATGGCGCAATTCAAAGAAGTCAGCTTCCACTACTTGCCGAGGGATCGGAACCGTTTTGCTGACGCCTTAGCTACTTTGGCTTCATTGGTAGAAATCCCCGAGGGAAAGTCGATAAAACCTTTCCGAGTTGGGAGGAAAGAAAATCCGGCATACTGTTATGAGATTGAGGCAACCCCAGAAAAGGTGGAGGAGCCATGGTACAACCAGATTTACCGATTCCTCAAGGAAGGGGAAGCTCCCTTCATGAATAAAAAGGGAAAATATGTGGATAGGATAAAAGCTAAAAGCATGGCGGCACTCAAACGGCTATCATCCCACTATGTCATCTTGGGGGATATCTTGTACAAAAAGCGCCATCAGGGCCTTCTCCTTAGGTGTATAAGCATGGAAAAGGAAAAAGAACTCATGCAAGAGGTTCATGGCGGAGTGTGTGGCCCTCATATGAATGCAAGTCATCCTACGGATGGGCTACTTTTGGATATCAATGGAGACCGATTGCATACAATTTGTGAAGAGGTGTGATAAGTGTCAGCGGTTCTCCAACCTCAACCACCGACCACCTCACCATCTTAACTGTATGACCACACCATGGCCCTTCTCAACATGGGGCATTGACATCATTGGGAAAATTTCCCCGCCCGGGAGCAATGGCCACGAGTTTGTTTTGGTAGTCGTAGATTACTTCACAAAGTGGGTAGAGGCTAAATCCTACAGGGTCCTCACTTCCAAGAAGGTTGCGGGGTTTATAAAGGAAAACATCATGTGCCGGTATGGGATCCCGAACGAGTTCATCACCGACAATGGCTCGCACTTCGAAGGTGAATGTGATCAATTATTAGGAGAGTTCCGAGTCACTCGCCACAAATCCTCCCTATATAGGCCTCAGACCAATGGTGCAGTGGAGGCCGCCAACAAAACACTCGAAAGGATTATTAATAAAATGGCAACACGGGGGAGAGATTGGCCCGAAAAGCTACATCTAGCATTGTGGGGCTACCGGACCTAGGTTAGAACCGCTACTGGGGAAACCCCTTTTGCTTTGACTTATGGAATGGAGGTCATGCTCCCGGCTGAGTTGGAGGTACCGTCATTGAGAATTTTGTTGGAGAACAAAATCCATGAGGTTGATTGGCTTCGGAGCCGGCATGATGAATTGGCCTTGTTGGATGAACGTCGTCTGAAGGCAATGGAGCACATCCGCGCCTACCAAGGGAGAATGGCGCGAGTTTTTGATAGGAAGGTGAAGCCCCGAGAAATTGGGGTAGGAGATTTGGTCCTTAAGGAAAAACCCCCAGGGAGGTCTAACCCCGACGGAAAATGGGAACCCGTGTGGATCGGTCCCTTTGTGGTACAAGAGATCTTCTCAGGTGGTGCAATGAGGCTTGCCGACTTGGATGGCAACCCCTTCATGCACCCGGTCAACGGTGATAAGCTCCGTCGTTACTTTGTTTAAACAAAAAAAAAAGATTTTAGGTGCCAAAAGAATATACCCACCTAGATTGAAAACCCGTTTGGGCGGTCTAGAGAAAAAACAGGGTCGCACCAAAATTTGTAAAAAGTGAACTACGATGACCTGAGCCCCTTAGTCTCATTTGTAAAAGGGGAACGTAGGCAGCCAATTATTGGTCCGGTCTAAAAAAATGAATAAAAATCAAATTTGGTTTTGAGCAAAAACTCCATGTGAATGCAAATTGGCTTCATAAGTAACCATTTTCATTACAATTAAAATACTTCTTTGATGAGTTCAAGCATGGTATACTCTCGACTCAACTAACATGCTTAAGACATAACTAAGACACCTAAAATGAACTAATGTGTCTGGAATGGCAATGGGTGGATACATGGAAATGTAGGACTATCACTGTTCCTCGTGCCTCCACTTCTTCTTCTGACTTCTTCGAGTCTTCTTTTTCTTCACATCAAAGATGTCGATCTCCCTCCTTCCATGATCGGGTACCCTCCCGACATCCTCAACCAGCCCAGTTGCCCTCAAAACCGCATTGGCAGCAGCCCAAGCCTGAAGATCTTCTATTAATGCCCCTTCCCTAGGCATCACAGCCATCCTCCTATCAGCCAAGGCTTGATAGTCCTCGACAATGTCTCCAGTAATGTTGTGGCCACTCGCCACGGCCTCGGTCTCTCTCAAAACCCTGCTAGGGTCATGAGTCCCACCAAGAATAGCCTCACGCCTCTCCTCAATGAGCCTCTAAGTCTGTCCCATAGTCTGTTTATACCAGTCCAAGTAGACCGTGGTTAGAACCATACTGGCCGCACGCCCAAGAAGTACCCGAGCCGGAAAGAGGGAACAAGTCCACAATCGGGAAAGAAGTGAAATAGTGGAGGAGTCCCACATAGACAAGGGCGGAAGCCTTAAGTGCTCCGGGTTAATACCAGACCACTCCAATAGTGGAGTCTGCAGTAATCCAAACTGACGACGGACCAAAGAAGTGATGTAGTAAGACGATCCCAAGAGTCCCGGCACCCGAACGAAAGGGGGATTATCCTGATACTCCCGCACCGAGCTGATACGCCAATGTGGGACTGACCAATGGATCTCGGTAGTCATGAGGCGAGCTATGTAAGCCTTCCAGTCACTCTGAATGAAATCCAAAAGGATGCTTCTCAACGAATAAGACCACGGTCTGTGAGAGATAAGAGCCTCGGGAATGGCCATCAACCTCTCCCTCAACCACAAAGTGAGTAAGGCGGGCCTACCGCTACGCATGAAACCGTCTCCCAAAGCCAAGCAGTCCATGCCATGAAGGGTTTCACCCAAGATCAAGGGGACGATATCCTTCCCCGCACAGCACTCCTCAAGGACACTCAGTAAAAACCCTATGATAGGTACCTTTGGAGCCAACCATGTAGAAAAAGGCAAGAATGCACAAACCAAAGGCATTCCAAGAAGCCTCATCCCTGCGATTCATGAACTTCTCGGGGAGATCCAAAATGTCAATGAAAGTGTGATTAAGGACCATGCATTGGGCCTCTTCGAAAGGAATATCGAGAAAAGAGACAAACCTTTCGACACACATGGTGTCATCAACCAAGGGGAGAGCAATGACCTCCGTGTCTACGCCACCCACCAAATCCTTGAAATCCTTATAGGTTGGAGTGATTTCGTTGTAGGAGATGCATTATACATGTCTCCTAACATCCCAAAAGGACGCAGCGGCTCTTAATAGCTCGAGATCCGGGATGAACTCCTTGAGAGACCAAAGGTATTGGAGACCAAATTTGGATTGGAAAACTCCCTTGTGATTCCTCATATGGTACCGCATCCAAAGCCTAAGGTTGCCCTCAAAGCATTCTTGATGAATTTTGGACAATTTTGGTGGTTTTTCCATGAGAAAAGGCTCCATGGAAGAGAAAGCTTTCAAAATGAAGATGATGAACTATCTGATTAAATTCAGACTGTGGCATTTAAGAAGATGACCAGGCCTGGAACAAAATTGAATGAAAAAGGAGTGTTTCCTCCCCTAGCCGTACGGCTACTTTAGCCCTGCCAGAATTAATGATTTCTTGTTGAGAGTTAGCATTGTGGTCCTACCCATTCAAAGCCCCTTCCCAACCAATGTCATAAATACCCCCGAAAAATTCCCCTTTTGGCTCATGCAACTTGAATTGAACCTAGAAAGATTAGGTTCCCAATGAAAATGAAAATCGGGCAGTCCCTAGATGGACGTAAGACCAGCTTTGTGAAATTAACATGGCCGTACTTCATAAGTCCAGTTAAGAATGTGAGAATTAGCGTTAACCCGGCCGCACCTCGTATGTCCAGGTTAAGAGTTTGAATTTGTGAAGTTAATGTGGCCGTTCTTCGTAAGTCCAGTTAAAAATATGAAAAATTGTCCTCTGGCGGTCAGGAATGACATAAGTCCATTAGGTTTTGTTAGATTTGCCATTTGGCAGCCTGGTGTGATGTAAGACCATTAGGTTCAGTGAGATTCGTCCTTTGGTGGTCCGGTGTGACGTAAGTCCATTAGGTTCGGTGAGATTCGTCCTTTAGCAGTCGAGTGTAACGTAAGACCATTAGGTTCAGTGAGATTCGTCCTTTGGCCGTCCGGCGTGACGTAAGACCATTAGGTTTAGTGAGATTATGTCCTTTGGCGGTCCGATGTGACGTAAGACCATTAGGTTTTATGAGATTCGTCCTTTGGCAGTCCGGAATGACACAAGTCCATTAGGTTAGACCTGTCGTTTGGCCGTCCGGTGTGACGTAAGACTATTAGGTTTTGTGAGATATGTCCTTGGCCGTCCGGCGTGACGTAAGACCATTAGGTTCTGTGAGACTTGTCCTTTGGCGGTCCGGCGTGATGTAAGACCATTAGGTTCTGTGAGATTTGTCCTTTGGCCATCCGGCATGAAGTAAGACCATTAGGCTCTGTGAGATTTGTCCTTGGCCGTCCGGCGTGAGGTAAGTCCATTAGGTTCTGTGAGGTTTGTACCTTAGCCGTCCGGCGTGACGTAAGACCATTGGATTTTGTTGACCCGGCCGTACTTCGTAAATCCAGGGTAGAAAGTGAAATCGTGAGAGTTCCGGCCGTACCTCGTAAGTCCAGGATGAAAGTTAAGAGTTGTTGACTCGGCAGTCTGGAGAGACGTAAGACCAGTTTGTGTAGTCAACCCTCCGCCATGAGATAAGTTGACCAGTTTGTGTAGTCGACCCTCCGCCATGAGAAAAGTATACCAAATTGACCAATGTGTCCTGGCAGTCCTTAGTCGGACATAAGACCAGTTACCCTCGAGTCGACCCTCTCCTGATAGAGCCTAGTCGATCGAGCCCAGCCTCTGAGCCATGCCCATTATTTGAGCCTCTGAGCCATGCCCATTCCTTGAGTCGACCCTCTCCGATATAGCCAAGTCGATCAAGTCTAGCCTTTGAGCCATGCCCATTATTTGAGCCTCTGAGCCATGCCAGCCCCCTTAGTCAACCCTCTCCGAATAGAGCCAAGTTGACCAAGTCCGGCCTTTGAGCCATGCCTGTTTAGGAAGGGATGAATGAATATCCACCTAAGGCCCATAGGTGTGAGTAGCCTTAAAATCTCTCACCCGAACTATGTTAGGCTTGATTCCCTCGAATAGGGATACGTAGGAATCCTATACCTCTAGGTCCAGCCATGGAACAAATCGGCCAAGCCGTCCTCCCATCAGATTGGGATGCTTATTTTGTCGACAACCCCGCTTTCTTCAAAAGCGACGTTGCCGAGGGGCTCTGTAAGTACCCCAATCTGAATTTGACCTACTTTAGAGGAATTCTTGGTACTATTTAGGGATAAACCAATGGGCCAGGACCTCACTAGGATAAACCTAATATTCCAGGACTGAACTGGAATTAAACTTAGAAAAATCCAGAAGCTCGCCAAGTCGAGTCGTACGGATGGTTTAGGTACTTGAGGGGCTAAGCCGTACGGCTATGTTGGGCACCCTCAGTCCCTATAAATTGAACCCCATGCTGATGATTTTAGGGGGAGAAAACGTTTTGTGTGTTGATACTCTGCCAGTTTGAGAGTAAAAACTGTGAGTGATACACATTTGAGTGAAAAATGAGGAAGATAGGCCATAATCATCATAGGTGAAGCCTCCTTCTCCTTCTCCCCATCTTCTTCTTCATCTCAAACTCTTTTTGTTATTGTTCATATTACTTGTTTACTTTGTGTTATTTTTATTATTCTTGCAAGCCTTGTTCATTCAAGCACTTTACATTTCTTGCAAGTCTTGTCCATTTCAAGCAATATATATATATATATATTATACAAGTCTTGTCTTCTCAATCTATATATATTATTGTTATATATATATGTATTATGATTATATATGTACATTGGAACCAAATCATGAGGTGATTCAAGTTTCCCTTCATGCCTTGTGTATGATTGTGGGGTAAAACCTAAATATGATCATGGTTTGTTAAGTTTTATGTTGATTTTGTTCTTGTTTGGCCATGAGAGTCATGATTAGGTGAAAAAGTTTCAATCTTTATCATCCCAACCATGACCTAGCCATAAAATCACCAAGTATGGGACATAAAGATCCAATATTTATGTTACATTTTTGTTTCTAAAGGTTTAATTTGCATAATAAGTCCATTTTGATGGTAAAGTTTCAATCTTTACTCATCAAATGGTCATTTTTGCCCAAAGGGCATGTTCATCAACTTTTTCAAAATTTCCCCAATGATTGTCTTGATCACACCCAAAACCTTTGTTTTTGGTGTCTAATTTGTAATCAATGACATAGGGGTGATTAAATCCATGTTTTTGTTGAAGAAAATAACTGAAAATGATCATCACAGTCCAGTTTCAGCAAGAACACTCTGTTTTGCCTGAAACTGGACAATTTTCTGATAAACTGTCAAAAACCTCTGGAATGCTCTCCCTAGCCGTACGGCTACTTTGGTCATGGAATGCATTTTCCAGTTTCTTCCCTTTCTGAGTGAAATGTTTGCAAAATAACCCTTTTCTGTTAAATAATTAACCAGATTTGTTAAAATGTCAGTTACTCCCATTTTTGAAATACACACACACATGCACGTTTGTTAACTAACGTTAGGGAGACTCGGTCCTATCCGAGGCGACTTGGGTGACGTAAAACTCTTCCCAAGGCTTAACCTGACCTCCGAACTAATAGAATCTCTAACCTTTCCATTTGTTGGTTTAAATAATTAACAAATGTGGCGACTTCGTTATGTTTTGCGTGATAACCGTGTTTGGTGTTTCGCCCTTCGAAACGAAAACCCATCGTTTCCTTCGTCACGGGGCGGGATCCTTACACATATAAAATAAAATAGCACTATGCTCCCACTAATCTTCTTGTATACACAAGGTTCATCTTCGTTCTTGATGAAGCCAAACTCTTTGACTGATTAATCAAAACGGAGATTCCCCAACTCCATATTAGTCTTCTTCTTGAAGATCCATTTGCATCCTATGGTTTTTACACCTTCGGGTGCATCAATCAAGTTCCAAGCTTGATTGTCATGCATGGATTATAATTCAGATTCCATGGCTCTAAGCCACTTATCCGAATCAGGAGAAGACATCGCCTCTTGGTAGGTGGTCGGTTCGTCATTCTCAATGATCTCCACCTCATTACTATCCGTTACGAGAAACTGTTAGTACCCGACCTGAAAATGAGTTTATTAGGACTTTCCCAAAAATACAAGGACTTTATAGGAATTAGAAACCTTGCAAAGACTTGTCCCGGATTCCCGAAATATCTCATTTATGATAAAATCTATCAAAATAGGTAGTAAATGGTTTCCTTAAAACCATGCAGAAACCCTAGCTTAAGAATAAAGTCAGCCAGCAGAATTGGCCACGCGGCCAACCTTGCTACGCGTCGACCTTGGCCACGCGGCCACTCTTGTCACCGGCTTCAATCATGGCCAGGCGGCCACCTTTGTCGCAGATGATCTCAGCCGTTAGATCTTCCCCTCAGTTTACTATATAAACCAATCCCATGCTATTGGTTTAGGTCCGATTTGGAGAGCTCTAAGTCCGAATTTTGGAGTTCTTAAACACAATTTTCTCCCTAATTAAGCATTCAAACACTCAAGGAGATCCAAGGTTTATTTCTTGCCAACATAGGTAAGTTTTCTAACTTTTTCTTCATGTTCTTGCATCATTTTTAATGTAGATCTTTTATATTCATGTTCTTGCATGTTTATTTATAGTTTCTTCATATGCTTTGCATGTTCATTCATATGTTCATAATATGTTCTTCGCATGTTCTTCGTGTTCATAGATTAAAACCTTATTTATGCTATATTTAGGGTTACGATCTTCATGTTAACATGTTATTTAATAGCCGATGGTGATCGAGGGTTCATCAACCCGAGGAAGATCTAGGAACTACTTCTAAACCCTAATCTTTAGGTAATTTCCCCCTCATTATGCATGATCCCGATTCTTCTGCCAATTCTAATTCTCTGCGAACTACGCTGACCTGAGCTTCTCACATTGAGAGGAACGTAGGCAATCTTCGGATCCGGTCTAAATCACTAACACACTACTAACACATTCATCATGATAGAAAGACCGATCAATTCGGGCAATAGGAGTGATAACGTTCAATATTCTTCTCTTGTTGTAATTTGACCCCCGAACCCACTAAAAATGCTTTTTTCAATGTTTTGGATTTAATTAAAACGGCGTGGCGACTCTCATAATTTTAATGTCGTTAAGAATATTCCTTTTGTAAATAATAATAATCACAAGATACTTCCCATGCGTCGCTTCATCGGAAAGGGGTATTCACAGTGGCGACTCTGCTGGGGACTGCTTTGAAACTTTTTCAAACTTAGTGGGTCTAACTTTCGTCACATCATGATGCTTTCCATGTTTACACATGCACACACTCGCCATGTTTACACATGCACACACCTGCCATGTTTACACATGCACACACCTGCCATGTTTACACATGCACACACCTGCCATGTTTACACACGCCATGTGCCATGTTTACACATACTTGTACCTTGTAATACTTGTACCTTGTACCTTGTACCATGTACCCTTGTCATCTTCGCTTTAGTATTAGGTTCAAACAAAACTCTGCTATGCTCCCTTGTACATTATTCTCTCTCTCTCTCCCTCTCCCTCTCTCTCATGCATTGCATTGCATCATCCTAACATTAAAAACTTCTCTCTTTTCTCCCTAAAAAGAGAATTAGTTTATACCACACACTACCACAGTCCGTGTCAGCACTGCACAGGTCCCCATTACCCGGAGTATTCGATGTGCAGGAATTTGTGCGCTACTGTCGCACTCTTTTCGAGTCACTCGTCTATTCCACTCACCGTATACGGTGGGAACTTTTTACCTAACCCGTGTCAACCCACACTAGTATAGGTAACACACCTAGGTTTTGACCGGTTGGTTTGGCTAGCTTTTTCTTAATAGTCAATTAACGTGCTGTCTATGTCGAGTCATCCCCAAGTCAATGATGAATCGAGATCTTTGAGAGAAAGTGCACAAAAAAGTGATTTCCCTACAAGGGACGTGCCATGGTGAGATGAGTGTTTGTTGTCAAGATCTCCGCTCATCGTTAACTTGCGTAGGATGCAACATAGACATCACGTTAAATGCCTTTAAGGAAGGGTTAGTCGTAGGATCCGATGGTTGGTGGAAGCCGCTTGCCCTATAGGACCCTCGCCCAAATTGTCCGTTTGGGGGTGTGCAATGCAGGTGAAAAACGAGGGGTCTATAGCCGTAGTGATGGCCTCCACTGATCGTAGTCTTCTAACTAGTTGCGAAAAAAGGGGTATCCCTTCCAACCAATTAGGATGTAAATAATGTATGTTTTTGTAAATTAAAATATACTTTGCATGAGCCTTCCCCCTATCCTAAAAGCTTCATTGCCCTTCAACCTTTCAGCAAAGCAAGTTTGGATCCGTTCGGGTGGTCGACTACAACGTGAAGCTTCTACTCCGTCTACGTTCTCAGTCTCGTCATCAGCAATGTCAACTCCCGTTTCGGCTTCAGCCTCTGCTCCTCCTACTAGTGCCGCTGAACTCAACACTGAGGCTACTCTCAATGGTATTCCCCCAAGCCTCCAGAACTTCCTCGCCGGTCTCGAAGCCAAGATCAAGAATCTCGAGGAAAGCAACAAGACTTTGGAAGACCAGAACCAACTGTTGAAGGACCACATTCAGCAAAAGGGGACTAGAATGGTGCCCGATGGTAAGAATTTCATTTATGTCGAGGATGAAGAGGTCAATACCAACTGTCCCTCTAGCACCAATGCCACTACCTTCCCATTCCCAAGCTACCGCAATGTTCCACCTCCTTCTCTCTACACCCAACAAGGTTTCACTACCATGAGCAAAAACAAGGCTGCCTATGAACCTTCCCCCGAACTGCTTGGTGGCTACCTCTCTGCTAGCAAACTACCCGCACCCTCGTTGCCTCTGAGTATTGGGATGGCCGCTGCTAATACTTCCACTACTCCTCCCGTCACTCTGTCAGAACCTATCCCCGACATCTCCAATCACCCTGTGGTTACGGCCATGCAAGAGCAAATGCGAAAGTTGATCGAGACCGTGGATAAGCAAAGTGCACCGACTACCAAGACAATCAACCCTAGCCAAGTGGGGGCTCTCCCCAAGGATTTCAAGATGCCTAAAGTGGCAATGTTTCATGGTGACTCGTGTCCTAAGACTCATTTGGACAGTTATGTGTTGGCCATGAGGGCTCGTGACTGCACCAACGAAAAAATGGCTCGCGTATTCCATAGCACTTTGGATGGTATAGCTCTGCATTGGTTCTTGGGGCTAGAACCAAGCGAGAGGCAAATGTGGGATCAAATCAGTGCCATTTTCTGTGAGAAGTATCAAGCTAACTTGGATTGGCATGTGAATCGAACCGACCTTGAGAACACTATGCAAAAGCCCGGCGAGGCTATTTATGATTTTTACAAGAGGTGGAATCATCGGTTGTGCGAGGTCCAATACCCACCAAAAGCAAAGGAACAGAAACAGATTTTCTACAAGTGCTTGCTACCGGAGATGAAAGCAGCTATTGGTAATGGTTACTTCCCTGATTTGCGGGAAATGGTTGACGCCGGAGTAAGGTACGAACCAGGGTTCACTGGGATTGTGCCGCCAAAGGAAATTCCAAAGACCAATGTTACGTTAAATCCGCAAGTGCACGGGTTATTATAGTATAGATAGTGCAAGAGCGGGTCAATCCCACGAGGACAACTTACTTTTAAAAAAATTGTTTTGCTTTGAAAAAGAAATAAAGAAAAGAAAATGATTGGGGGTATAGAATTTGTTTGTCACTAACTAGAAATGATTGCAAAATACTCTTAACTTAGATTAAAAACTCTTTATATTTAATAAATTCCTGGGATTGGGACTTAAACTATCATACGTTCATCATTTTATTATGCTCTCTTTTAGAGTAAAGGTTTCATTTTAAACAAGGGTGGTACGCTATGTTGTGTCAACTTCTTAATTAAGGCTTAAAACACGTGTATTTTAATACTAATTATGCCCTATCTCTCGATGGCCCATAATTAGTAAAAATCCGTTAAGTTCTTATAAAATTCCACGTACTTCCACTCAAGGAGCACCCCTAGGCCATTAATTTACTCTCGTGATTAATGAAACCCAGTCAATTCATATGGTTCCGTTAATCGAGATTCACCGCTAGGTCCTTCTCTCGATTAACTGAGGTTCATACAAAACATGGAGCTCATCATGGTTGTAGGCGTTTTGATACAATATGAAAGGATTGTTTAAGATGAAGAGAAGAAGAAAGAAAGCATAAATAAAGGTGATGAACAAATGATGTAAAGTATCCAATCCCTAGGAAAGAGAGGATTACTCACTAGTCATTTTATGTAAAATAAGAACAAGCATTAAAATAAGGATAAAGGAAGAAATACTTATTCAGATTTGATATGGAAATACAAGGCAAGTTGAAGAAAACCTCGAGAACTTTTATTACTTCACCCTTTGAATGTATTGAAACACTTTTGTGAATGAAAAATAACAATATAATGAGACTAAAATTTGCTAGAGTAATATTACAATCATTTCTGGATCCCTAAAACTACTGATATCTATCTCTATATATAGGCCTTGGACCAAGGGAAGTGATTATTCCCGGATGCCTCCTTGAAAAGGTGCCTTTTGGAGAAGGCTGGAAAATTGTTGAACAGGGGGTGCTCGGCCGAGTCAAGGAAGGTGCTCGGCCGAGCAAGCCTTCGAAAATGACTTCTGCCTTTCTGATGCCTATGCTCGGCCGAGTCAAGGGTGGTGCTCGGCCGAGCAACTGCTGGAACACTTTTATTCTTGAATTTTCTTTGTCCAGCTAATTTGCTCCTTATTTATTTGTTTCACCTTCCTCCAAGAGATGTCCAAAGCTCATAATAATGCTCCAAAACCTGTATTATATATAAACATACTACCAAGTGCATTATATCCGCATAATGAGATAAAATCAAATAGTTTAAGCTAATAATTACTTAAAATAAGGTAAATAAACTATATTTTTAGACCTTAAATGACTATAAAATAGTCATTTATCAACTCCCCCACACTTGGATCCTGCTTGTCCTCGAGCAAGTTTAAACATTTGAAAATAGAGGAGTGAAAACGACAATAGTAAGAAAAACAAAGAAGGTCATCAATGCTCCCTCAGAATATTGTTATATAAGGTATCGCCTTCATAAAATTTCTTCCTTTTAAGTTTTTCATCCCAAGAAATTTGTGAAGAAGAATATAGGATGATATTGAAGAGTAAATAGAAAAGTTTGAATGTTAATATAACATGAATAAATTCCATTGAATAAGAGCATATAGAAAAAAAAAAAAATGAATTTGCGGGACATAAGTATGAATTAAGAATTATATTCACTCATTTAGAGTGCTTTGTGAATAAATTTTTCATGGTTGAATATACATTTCTTAAACTATTATCTTTATTCTTTAACAAAGATGTCCATATGTCATTATGCATTTTGAATCACAAAAATTGATGAAAGGCGGAGGATGATAGTGGAATAAGGTTCGAGATTTGATTAATTAGACGTGGCAATTGAGTTTCTTGCTTCTAAATTGTCACACTCTATAATGATATATTCATTTAGATATTTGAGTGGACAATCAAAAGAATAATATATTGATTAATTAGCCTTTTAAAAGTGGGAATGGAAAGATGGATTAAAGTGAAAATTTTTTGTGATTCATAAGCATAACAAAGATGAAAAACCTTTGAAAAAGAGTAGAAATGAAAGTTTTTGAGATGCATATACAAGAATGTTTTAAAAGTTTCACAAGTATGTTGTATCCAAACTTAATGCCCACAAACTCATTAATAATGTAATGCTTCTATTCAATAGGATTTAAAAGTTCATATTAATTTTGAATTTTTATTTTTATTTACCATCCAATACAATCCTATGTTGTTATTATCAAATTTTTTAAGAAGTAGAAGTTAGAAAGGTAAAAATTTTACTTTAGACAAATGATAATAGAGATAACATTCTCATCAACGGGAGCATTGGCTAAATATTTTTTTTTTTTTTTTTTTGAAGAAAGATATTACCCCCCCCCCACACTTAAATGAAACATTGTCCTCAATGTTTTAAAATAGGACAATTTTTAAAGAAAAACCTTGAGGAGGAGAAAAATGAGAAGATCAAAATGACAATATATAAAACAAAAATAATCCATCGGTTACCATCCCGATGATGCTTGTTTTAGGTCATTAGCTCGACCCCTTTCTTATAACTGGAATGGGCAAGGAATGGTATTGTAATGGCCTATTGTCCTTGACAATCCGCCATTCCATGCCCATTGGAATGATTGAGCTTATGCGGTCGATACACGCACGCCACCCCGGTTTGCTTCCCTTCTTTGGTACCTTACCCTTCGGTATGGATTTTTCAATTTTATCTCTAGTAGGGCACTTATTTTTAATTTCACATTCCTTGCTCATAGATTCTAACATGTTAACACTGGAGCAAGGGTTCTTAAGATTTGGATTTTTTATTAATTTAAATCCTACTTTCTCATTCCCTACGTTTAAAGAAAGTTTACCATTTTTAACATCAATGATTGCCCCTGCGGTGGCAAGAAATGGTCTACCTAAGATAACGGGAATGTTATTGTCTTCTTCCATCTCAAGAACTAAAAAGTCGACCGGGATGTTTAATTTCCTGACTCGACAAGGAATGTCTTCCATAATACCAACCGGAGTCTTAATGGAACGGTCTGCTAATTGTAAAGTTATTGTGGTGGGTTTGATTTCCCCCACACCTATTTTCTTACTAACCGATAGCGGAATGAGGCTAACACTTGCCCCAAGATCGAGTAATGCGTTCTCAATATTGAAATTACCTATGTTGCAAGGGATAAAGAAAGTGCCGGGATCTTTTAATTTTGGAGGTACTTTACTTTGTAAAACGGCACTTACCTCTTCCATTAGTGCAACAGACTCAAACTCCTCAAGTCTCCTCTTATTTGAAAGAATTTCTTTTAAAAATTTTGTGTAAGAGGGCATTTGTTTTAAAACATTAATAAAAGGAACATTGATGTAAATTGATTTTAAAACTTCTAAAAATTTTGAAAATTGATTATCAAGATTTGCCCTCGCCAATTTTTGAGGATAAGGTATTGGCGGATCAAAATTTCTAGAAGGTATTGGGGAGTCCGTCCCCTTTTCAACTTCCTTATTAGTTTTAAAAATTTGAGGAGTTTGACTATGGTTATTCTCGCTAAGGTTTTCTTCTTTTCCACTCCCGCTAGTTATTACATTAGCATGCTCATCTGGCCTTTGCGTTTGACCGGGAAGGCTCCCTTGTGGTCTAGACGAAGCATTGGCTTGTTGAGAAATTTGGTTCTCTAGCATTTTACTATGTGCGGCTAGATTATCGAACCTGCTATTTAATGCCTTTAAACTTTCCATAACTTCATTGTTGATCTTATCTT
Organism: Campanula takesimana; assembly: GCA_026119855.1. Classification (NCBI taxonomy): domain Eukaryota; kingdom Viridiplantae; phylum Streptophyta; class Magnoliopsida; order Asterales; family Campanulaceae; genus Campanula; species Campanula takesimana. The sequence continues at coordinate 33,252 of JAOWBW010001290.1, forward strand.
GTGTATTTTTATTTTCGACCATGAAGTCCATTATAAGATCTAACTTTGATTTAGGGGAAGGGAAAGAATTATTGTTGAAATTTGATGTGAATCCCGGTGGTTGATTAGAAGGTTGAGGGTTCAAAACATTATTGCTCTTATAGGAAAAATTGGGGTGATTTTTCCATTCGGGATTATATGTATTACATACCCCCATTTTTCCCATAAGAGTTTACAAAATTTGCTTGTTCACTAGGGGTAGTGTCAAGCAATTAACAACCTTGGGTACTATGTGAGTTAGACCCACATAGTTCACAAAAAACGTTTACATTGGCCACAGGATTCACATTTAGATTTTCAAACTTTTTTAGAATCATGTCAACCTTAGATGAGAGGAGAGTAACAGCATCGATAGTGTACTTACCTGGAGTTCCTTGTGGTTGCTCCCTTTCATTGGACCATTGATAATGGTTCAAAGCTATATTCTCGATCAAGTCATAGGCTTCGTCCACCGTTTTATTCATAATGCCCCTCCTGCTGCGGCATCTATGGTCTCCCTTGTCTTGAACATGAGACCGTTGTAGAATGTATGCACGACCAACCACTTTTCAAGCCCGTGGTGTGGGCACATCCTTAAATGCTCCTTGTATCGCTCCCAAGCATCATAGAGTGATTCGTTACTGTTTTGACTAAAGTTTGTGATCTTAGTCCGAATCTGAGCGGTCTTGGATGGTGGGAAGAAACGTCCACGGAAGGCTTCCTGAACTTGGTCCCATGTTGTAAATAATTGTGAGGGACTGAGTTCAACCAATGCTTTTCCTTATCCCTCAAAGAGAAGGGGAAAAGGCGCATCCGTATTGCTTCGGGTGTGACACCGAGAACTCGGGTAGTGTTACAATACTCCAAAAAGGATTGGATGTGAAGGTGTGGATCTTCAAGTGCCGAGCCTCCAAATTGGTTGTTCATAACCATGTGTAGAAGTTGAGGCTTAATTTCAAAATGCGCTGCGTCGGCATTTGGAATGACAATGGGTGTCCTAGTCCCCGGGGTACTTGGATTGACAAAGTCCCGAAGGGTCCTAGGTAAGGGTGTAGCGGGTTCTCCGTCATTACCCTCATTATTTGCACCGTTTCGTGCCATGTCTCCGTCTAGCACTTCTCTAAGTTTTCTTAACCTTTCGTGAAAGGTTCTTTCAGGTTCCGGATCAAACTCTTCAAGTATGATTCGGGCTCTTTTCATATACTCTGAGAGTACCTAAAGAAAAAAAAATTCAAAGACACAAATTCTTCGAAGGGATGTTAAATAATAAAAGTAAACGAAACTAAAACTAAAGACTTAAAAAAAAAACACAAAGCAAAAAAATTCAGAAAGTAAACCGTTGTCCCCGGCAACGGCGCCAAAAACTTGTTACGTTAAATCCGCAAGTGCACGGGTTATTATAGTATAGATAGTGCAAGAGCGGGTCGATCCCACGAGGACAACTTACTTTTAAAAAAATTGTTTTGCTTTGAAAAAGAAATAAAGAAAAGAAAATGATTGGGGGTATAGAATTTGTTTGTCACTAACTAGAAATGATTGCAAAATACTCTTAACTTAGATTAAAAACTCTTTATATTTAATAAATTCCTGGGATTGGGACTTAAACTATCATACGTTCATCATTTTATTAAGCTCTCTTTTAGAGTAAAGGTTTCATTTTAAACAAGGGTGGTACGCTATGTTGTGTCAACTTCTTAATTAAGGCTTAAAACACATGTATTTTAATACTAATTATGCTCTATCTCTCGATGGCTCATAATTAGTAAAAATCCGTTAAGTTCTTATAAAAATTCCACGTACTTCCACTCAAGGAGCACCCCTAGGCCATTAATCTACTCTCGTGATTAATGAAACCCAGTCAATTCATATGGTTCCGTTAATCGAGATTCACCGCTAGGTCCTTCTCTCGATTAACTGAGGTTCATACAAAACATGGAGCTCATCATGGTTGTAAGCGTTTTGATACAATATGAAAGGATTGTTTAAGATGAAGAGAAGAAGAAAGAAAGCATAAATAAAAGTGATGAACAAATGATGTAAAGTATCCAATCCCTAGGAAAGAGAGGATTACTCACTAGTCATTTTATGTAAAATAAGAACAAGCATTAAAATAAGGATAAAGGATGAAATACTTATTCAGATTTGATATGGAAATACAAGACAAGTTGAAGAAAACCTCGAGAACTTTTATTACTTCACCCTTTGAATGTATTGAAACACTTTTGTGAATGAAAAATAACAATATAATGAGACTAAAATTTGCTAGAGTAATATTACAATCATTTCTGGATCCCTAAAACTACTGATATCTATCTCTATATATAGGCCTTGGACCAAGGGAAGTGATTATTCCCGGATGCCTCCTTGAAAAGGTGCCTTTTGGAGAAGGCTGGAAAATTGTTGAACAGGGGGTGCTCGGCCGAGTCAAGGAAGGTGCTCGGCCGAGCAAGCCTTCGAAAATGACTTCTGCCTTTCTGATGCCTATGCTCGGCCGAGTCAAGGGTGGTGCTCGGCCGAGCAACTGCTGGAACACTTTTATTCTTCAATTTTCTTTGTCCAACTAATTTGTTCCTTATTTATTTGTTTCACCTTCCTCCAAGAGATGTCCAAAGCTCATAATAATTCTCCAAAACCTGTATTATATTTAAACATACTACCAAGTGCATTATATCCGCATAATGAGATAAAATCAAATAGTTTAAGCTAATAATTACTTAAAATAAGGTAAATAAACTATATTTTTGGACCTTAAATGACTATAAAATAGTCATTTATCAACCAACAACAACAACTCCTTCCGCTACAAGGCTCCTACTGCGCCTGCGCCTCCTAGGGGTGGAAAGGAGGCCGTCGGCCAAGTGAATATGGTCCAGAAAGGGGTTCCGCTAGATGTTGAAGCTGTCACAAGAAATGGGGCTCCGCCGCAAAGAGAGAGGGAACATTTTGATGATTTTGGTATGCCCATGGGGAAGGTCTTCGACGTGTTAGTCAAGAGAGGTCTTATCAAGTCTTTAGAGAATTACCAACCCGCCTACCCAAGAACCAATTTGGACGCCTCCAAGTTCTGCAAGTATCACAAGCACATCGGGCACACAACGGATGGTTGTATTCAACTGAAGCGCGTAGTTCAAGGGTTGATCAATGACAAGAAGATTGAGAAGCCAAAGGGTCCTAATGTGGTGAATAACCCTCTTCCTAACAATGGGGGTGTGGTGAATATGGTGCAAACATGCGAGATCAGTATCCTGGAGCTCATGGATGCCTTTGACAAGATAGGGCTCACGATGGTGGATATCTTCATGGCATTAGTAACGTTAGAAATTCTCGAACCATTAGAAGGACACCTTCCCCGTCTTGGTTGCGATTTGTCAAAATTTTGCCACTACCACAAGTGCACCGGTCACACTACCGAAGAATGCTTCAAACTCAAGAAAGCCGTGCAAGAGCTCATCCACAAAGGAGTTGTCGAAGACCCTAGAGATTATGTAGCTAGCAATGTACTCATGGTAGAACTTAGTGAGATCACTGATCCGGCCGAGCCTGTTGTGGCAGACTGTGATGAGATGGGTTGTATTTCAATGACTAATAATAAAGAACCTTCTTGCTACTTGTTGTCCTTAGAAGAACTAGTGAGTGAAGTAGAATCTCTAGAGGAAAAGAGTCCCAAACCCTCTCAACCTCTTTCTTGGGCCGAAATCTTCGAGGAGACCGAAAAGACCGAGGTCTCGCCCCCTTGTCATGACACGCCATTGTCTTTGGAGGAGCTACGTGCAAAAGTTTGTCTCCTTACAAGATCCGGTCAAGTGTACCAATCCGACCCAAGGGGTGCGAAGAAAATCTTTGGGAAGGAACCCGAGCAAGCCGACCTAGACAAAGAAGACCCTATCCTCACTCAACTCAAACAAACCCAAGCCCATATTTCACTATTGTCCCTACTCACTTCCTCCCTAGCCCATCGCCTCATGCTCGAGCAAAACCTCGCCGCCACCATGGTACCATCCACTACTACCCCGGAGGACGTCACCCACATGATTGGTAATATCCACTATGGAAACATCATCACTTTCTCGGAGCTAGACAAGCCAATGTTCGGAGTTGATCATAATGAGCCTTTATACATCACTGTCGAGGTGAATGTCAAGAAGATTCCCCGTGTATTCATTGATAATGGTTCTGCTATTAATATCCTGCCCTCAAGGATGATGGATGTGGTTGGCGTTCATGGTGTTGATTTACGCCCATCCAAGCAAACCATCAAAGCTTATGACTCTACATGCCGCGCCATGATAGGCGAAGCCACCTTGCCCATTACCATCGGGACAAAGATCCTACCAACCGACTTCCACGTCATAGACATCCCGCAACCTTCTCACTCCTCCTTGGCCGGCCATGGTTACATCAGTCGGGCGCTGTCCCATCTTCCCTGCACCAATGTGTGAAGTTTCAATCTGGTAATGAAGTGACCATCATCTACAGCGATCTTGTAACTGCCCAAGGGACGGACACCAAGGGCGTTCCTGTCTTACAGATTCAGCATGGGGAAGAAAGCCGACTCTTCAATGGCTTCGAAATAGTCGCTCAAGCACAGATCTGCACCATCGACCTCACTAAAACAACGGATAAAGTGGCAGCTGTTGTCAAGATACTGCGTAATATAGGCTTCGTACCGGGGCTGGGGCTAGGTAAGTGCTTGCAAGGTCCCACAAGTCAGGTTAAAAAGATCGATCACCGGGGATTGTTCGGTCTTGGATACACCCTTACTCCCGAAGACAAGATGGAGCAACAAAGGATAGAATTGCTTAAAAAGATGAAGCTTCCATACAAAAAGCCCGAAATGCGGCCATACCGCCTGTCCCTGAACAGCTACTTTGTTAGGGAAGGCGAGGAGTTTTCATGTTTTGAGTTCGCAGAGCCATGGATTGACCACACCGGGAAGTTGCAGAAAGGGTTCGAGATTTTCAGAGATGTGGAATTCGATCGGTCCAACATGAAGCTGACCTACATGGAATATGACAGAGCCACGGGCAGAGTTAGAACCATCAGGCATGAGTACTCCACCAAGGTTGCAGATGACTTGGCAGATCAGCTTGAAGCCGCAACCCTTGACAAGCCAGCAATAAAAGCCGCAGAAACTCCGAGTTTGACTGAGACGTGGGACGGCCAATATCTGCTTCAACATCTGGGTAATCTGGGGCAGCACGAAGACATGGTTGCCGTCATTGGAGACGATTCTGAAGATGACATAGATCCAAGGACATTGGTGGTACCCATGGAAGACAAGCTCAAGAATTGGTGCATCATTGGGGGACCTATAGCTACTCCGGAATTTATGGTGGGGACACTGGGGATTACTCCTTCTCCTGTCGCCGCTCCTGCAGCATCACCTGTCACTCACCCAAAATCCCCGTCCCCAAAGTCTAGTGTTTTACATTTTGAATTTGAGTCTTCCTCTAAGTCTGACGACCTTACGTCCGAAGACTATGATCTTGTTGCAAACGCTATATTCCCTTTTGCCATGAATGAAACCCTCGACCTTTCCGAGTATCCCTCCATAGTCACTCTTTTAACTGATAAATTGGCTAATAATCAAACTAATGATATACACTTAGTTAATAATGATTCATTAGAAGAGGCGGACACAGACACATTAAATGATGAATACATTAAAGAAACCTCAGAACAGGTTATTAATCAAAAAGAATCTCGAGCCCAAGCTGCCGATGAGGTGTTAACGAGCGTGAATTTGGGAACCGAAGCCGAGCCTAAGGAAACGCAGATTGGAAGCTTCTTCAGCGGAGCCGAAAGGGAAGCACTGATTGAGCTACTCAGAGAATATGCGGATGTGTTCGCATGGTCTTACAAGGACATGCCGGGGCTCGACAACTCGATCGTAGAACACAGAATCCCGACAGCACCAGACGCTAAGCCAGTCAAACAGAAGCTGCGCCGCATTAAGCAAGAATGGTCTTTGCAAGTGAAAGAAGAGATTGAGAAACTACTCCGTGTGGGTTTCATCAGGGTGATCGAGTATCCAACTTGGTTATCAAATCTGGTGACTGTCAAGAAATCCAATAGTAAAGTCAGAGTATGTGTGGATTTTCGGGATCTCAACAAAGCTACGCCGAAGGATGACTTCCCCTTGCTAAATATCGACATGTTGGTGGACGCGACCGCCCATTATGAGGTCAAGTCGTTTGTTGATGGGTTCGCCGGATATAACCAGATGGAGACAACCGAGGAAGACCAAGAAGCGACCCCCTCCACAACCTCGTGGAGGACCATCAGTCGGTGAGTTCGAGCCGTGTTGAGAATGCAGTCTCCTCGGAACAAATCCGAAAAGGAAGAACTCGTCAAGTTACTGCAACACCTCAACCATTTTACAACAGTGGGGGAGCCGACACTCAGAGAAATAGAAAGGGCCCACGATCAAGAATGGAGTTCGAGATGTGAGTTCGCATTATGCTGCCTCAAGGAGTACCTCGCGAATACCCCAATCCTGCACCCGGCACATGGGAATGAACTTCAGACCCCAACACCAACGACAGAATCGTGGCCCTCGCGCCAGGAGAAGGAAATCAGTGAAAAAATGCAAAGATTTTTGGAAAAATACCCCCTCTCAGTCCCCCGCTACACAAGAATAGGGACCCCTTTCGCAAAATTGTTCGACCAATTAAGACAAATGGGCAAGATACAACCTCTAGGAGAACATTCACTCCTCTCCGAATTACCACCCCTTCAACTATTTGAACCTACCAAAAGTTGCTCTTACCACCAAGACGAAGGCCATAACACCAACGACTGTGTCGCTCTACAAAGAAAAATCCAAGGCTTGATGGACGAGAACATGCTCACCGGCGTGAGAGGATTTTGGTTCTATAGAGAAAACGAAAACTTAGAACTCCTCGGTTGCTACGAAATCGAGCCTTATGTGAGGAACAACCCAGAGATACTCTCGCACCTGACTGCAGAAACGATTCAAGACATCTCAAGAGAAATAGAGGATTTGAAGCAACGCGTCGACGCAATGACAAAAGCTCGAGGCGCGCCACAAGACTAGACAGAATGGCAGATTTGGATGGCAGCCCGCTCAAGGAACCAGTCAACCTCAGCAAGCTCAGACGCTACTACGACTAGTATCCCCCTTCTCAAAAAAAAAAAAAAAAAAAAAAGAAAAAGAAAAAAAGGTTTACTACGCAAAAAGAAGCCCGATAGATTGAAAACCCGCAAAGGGCGGTCTATGCAAAATAAGGGTGCGTACAAAGCTCGCTAGATCGAAAACCCGCAAGGGCGGTCTAGGCAAAAGTTAGAGCATTCCCCCTCTTCTATCTTCCCTTTCTCTAAAATCATTCTAGTCCGACTGGAATGAACTACGGTGACCTGAGCCCCTTAGTCCTATTTGTAAAAGGGGAACGTAGGCAGCCTTTCAAAAGGTGCTGTCTAAAAAACAAATCCTGTAAAGATAGAAGTGTTTTCCGAAAGCAAAAACTATTTCCATAGTCATTTCATGTTAACACTTATTTGATGAGTCTAAGCTTGACAAACTTTTTGAATAAATTGACTATTCTGAATAAATAACAAAAAACTAAAAACGACTATGGAAAGATCCTCGGAAACTCTTTAGTGCCACTCGTGCCTTCGGTCTCTTTCTCTTGCCTTTGACTCGGGAATCTTTTTCTTGTTAGGGTTCTCGCAAAACCTCCTCTCAAATTCACTAACCCCTTTAGCTTTGACACTAGGAGTCTCCCCATCCTTTCTCTTCCTTAAAGTCCCCGCTCCATCTCCATTAGCCATGCTCATGCTCCTCTTCCTCTCATAGGCCATCGCCTCCTTCATCCTCAATGAACAACTAGGAGCACAGGATGCCAAAATAGTGCCCCTTAGGGTCTCTAGAGTTTGCTCCGCTTGCCCAAGTCTCTCCATAAACCAATCCAAATACTCTCGCGATAGGTAGGTGTTGTTGGAGCGTGTGATGAGAGTCCTATGGCCAAAACTGGCCTCGCCCCACATTTGAGAAAGGAGAACCGAAGCGCTATCATCCAAATGAAGTATGCCAAAAGGAAAATGGGTCCTCTCCTCATCCCAACCCTCGGGAATGGTTTGCACTAGACCATATTGACGGAGTACTCTAGCGGGGTAGTAAAAAGTGGTCCCAGAAAGGGACAGAACTTTAATCATGTGCAGTCCTACTTGCTTCTCCCTCATAGAATTAATGTGCCAATGGGGCACCACCCACTTGATATCATCGGTCACCATCTTCGCCAAGTACCTTTCCCAACCCTTGAGAGTCATGCCCTCGAACCTCTCCTCCATACCTTTAATACGGTGCATCCATGGGGCCACCGCCGAAGAAACCGCTGGCTTGTTCACTCGGAGCCTTTCTTGCAACCACATAGTCAAAAGTCTATCACTGCCGCACGGCATCCCGCCATAAACCGCAAGATGAGGAATCCCACAAATGATCTCCCCAAGGATGGCCGGTACAATGTCATGTCCCGAACGAGCTGCATTCACCATGGTCAAACATCCCCCACTAGCACATCCGACTTCGGAAGGGAAAAGAATAGAAGCAAATAAACACAAGGCAAGATGGTCCAAAGAACGGTCCGAGGTCACATCCGCGTGCATGAAGTGCCTTGGCATCCAAGAAAAGTCGACGTAGCCACCTCTAGCATACTTACCAATGTCATCTGTGGGCACACCAGAGGTTATCAACTTGTCATGCAAAGAAATAAAATCAAAGGGCAATGCAAGTGTACCCTTCCCTTCACAACCGCAAAGCGCCTTGATGTCTTCATAAGTGGGTACCATCTCATTAAAAGAAAAGTTGAAAACATGAAAAGTGTTGTTCCAAAACTTCCCACAAGCTTGCAAGAGGTTAGTGTTGGAGTTCATGTGCAAGAATGACCAAAGACACTTGATCCCATAGCGCTTCTCAAACTTCCTACGACAAGGACCGGATATCTTGGCAACCCACTTCTCCAAAGATGTTATGAAAGCTCCTTTTTCAAGTCTAGAAAGCCTTACATTGTGATCCATGGCAAAAGAAGAGCAAGTTGATGATTGGAACTCAAAATTGGCCAAAAAAGCTGCTGGTACGAAGTTGAATAGGACACAAACTCCCATCAAATACTACACAACCTCCAATTCTTGCCAGGAAAAGGAAAACCGGAGGCGGCGCAGGACTTGGCCACGCAGCCACATATGCTCTTGGCCACGCGGCCGATGTTGTCCTTGGCCAGGCGGCCAACTTCGTCCTAGGCCACGCGGCCACTATTGCCCCCTGCAGACAATTCGAAGATTGATGCTCCCACTCCGCAATGGATCCATGCAAGCAACGTACCCCTCCCCATGGCTCATGCATTGTATAAAATTAGGCACATTGTAAAGTAATTAGTTTGTACAAATAGGTTATCACAAATCATTTTCATTTTAGTACATAAATACATTTGCATACATATTAAATATTTGTCCAGTACATACTTGCTTCTACTAACTAACAGTGTAGGAAATAAAGATGGAAAGATGGGCCCGGCCTAATCAGAATCCTCCTCCGTGGTGTCTCCACGCCGCGCTAAAGCTCGAGAGCTACCGGCACCCGAACTCCGTCCCCGGACCGCTCGACCACCAGTGTGAGAAGAGCCCGCACCATTCGGAGACCATTCCCGATGCTGGGGTGACGCAATGTCGTCCCTCTGACAAGTACATGAATGGTACGCCTCCCTCAGTAAGCACATCAACACATTCTCCCGTCGGGCTGAACGGATATATGCCACCCGAGTCACCTGAAAGGGAAACCAAGGCAATGATTATAATGCAGAAAGAAATAAGTGTGTGCAAACATGGCTAATATAAAGCACAAAACCGTACCCCAGCGTCGGGCGGAGGAATGAATGTCTCCTCAACAAGATCTGCATCAGTCGGCTCCAAGCTAAACTCCACCTCCCGGACGCCCCTCATCACTCTCACGCTACTCGAGCAAAGGGGCATGTCAACCAAAGGCCGACTCCGACCAACGTACCGGGCCGAGCTCGATCCCTCTCCGGATAACATCCTAGCCCGTACCTGTGGGCTGATCAACCGTGTCCGCACGTAGCCGGCATAGTCGTCACTCCCTCTGTAATGCTTTGCCGGAGTCGGAGCCAAGAAAGTCGCCAACCTCGCGGGATGGAGCATATCCCGAGGAGGGTCATAAGGAGCCCACGGTAACGCACCAGCCCTGTGCTGACGAACCACCCTCTCTCCGAGATACATGGCCTCCCCGGTGAGACCCACAAGAAAAACCCTAGAAGCGGTTAACTCCACTACATAGGGACCCACCGAAGCCTCATTGGACAGAATCCATGGGTAAAATCTAACCCCGACAGTCTCAGACATCGCGAACACCCTCCTCAGATCAGCAGCATCCACCGTCTTCCTATCCCGGTTTCTGCGGGGAGGAGCCCTGTTGCCCTTGCACCAGTACGACATGATGGGAACAACCTTGTTGGCACTCATCACCAACTGAAAAGGGGCGACGCCGAAGATCTCGTACACCCAAGCCTGTGCATACAATGAAAGAGACATTTCAGACCAAAGGATAGAGCAGAAATCTCAACAATGTGAAAAAAAAGGGTAGTCAACCCGTCAAAGGCCGATGAGCTAGCCCTCGAGCAATGGTCCAATGCCCGGTAAATCTCAGCCAAACTGGCTCCACCCCAAGAAATCCCACCGACTAGGTCCAAGTCCACAAAAGCCCCTAGCAGTGAGTACCGGCAGACAGTAGCCCCACTGGGAAACAAGATCTCTGAAAAGATGTACCATAAGAACAGCCGGACCAAGCAATCCAAATCATACTCCCCCCTACCAAAGGCCTCAATAGCTACCTCCACCAAACGGTTCACTTTCCCGGCCTCCACTCCATAACCCTTGACACCTCCTCCCAGATCAGTGCCAACTCCCAACAGAGCCTGCCTATAGTCCCGCCGCTCCGCCAAGCTCTCATCAAAAGGCAAAGGGGTAGCAGTAAACCTCAACCCCGTGATAGCTGCGAAATCTGTCGGCGTGATGGTAATCTCTCCCCAACTAAAGTGGAAGGTATGGGTGGTATCCCACCAGAACTCCCGGCACACCTCTATCACCGCTGCCGCCTTCAGGGTGCCCCCAACCATGCGGACACTGTCATAGAATGGCCAAACCCATAGCCTCGATCCGAGCATGCAAACCGCCCGGTCCCTCCAGCAGGAACGCCCACAGTTTGCCCACAGTCACTGTGGACCCACGAGCCTTGATCCTCTGCAGGTAAGCACAGCACAGGTATGTTACCATTCTAGAAATTTACAATTCTAGCAATTTAGATTCTAGCATTCCATTATTCTGGCATCTCATACTATGTATAAAACATGCAAATGTGCGAGAAAGAGAGGAGTGAAAATTCGAAATTTACCTCTCGTGTCTCTGGAAGCCCTATCGACCAATGACGCTCAGAGTCGATGTAAAAATCATAATCTTGGTCAAACGTAGACCGCAGCAGATTATCGCGATAATTCCGAGTCGCCGCTCGTGGTCTCAAACCGCCCCGTGGAATCAAGGGCGCCGCTTCAAAACCCGCTCCCGGGTTAACCCCTACATTTCCCTCGCCCTGAGCATCACCGTGCCCCTCTCCTTGTTGCTCTTGTTGTGGAAGCATATACCCACCTTGGCCCGGAAAATCCCTGAATAACGCCTCATTGATCCAATCTGCCATAGCTTCAAGAAATATGTGAAATGAAGTCTTCAAAATTATCAAAATCTAAGCTTTCTCTCTCTAAAAACTCAATTTTCTCTCTCTAACTCGTCAACAATGGAGGAAGAAAGAAGAAGAAAGAAGAAAGAAGGAGAAGAGGGAGGGTTTCTGGTGATGTGACCAAGGAGTCAGCCCGACGGCGACCGTGGCCACGCGGCCACTTATGCACTCTATATCCCAGCCGTCAGATCAGCGATCCGCGTGAAGGAGATCTGACCACTCAGCGGTCTTGGCCACGCGGCCACTATTGCAATTCAGTGTGTTTGGCCATGCGGCCAACCTTGTCCCTTCAGATAAAATTCCATTTTTGCCCCTGATCTTTTCCCCTTAATTCATTTTAAATGCCCTTAGCACTATTTTGACTGATATTCGTTACCTTTGGGTACGGAAAGCCCCTTAAAATTTCCATTCTTCACCGAATATTTACTTAGATTCGTATGGTTGTAGAGACTTCGGCGCCTCTATGACATACGCATCCTAGATCGATCGTGATTGGCAGAAGCCTCGGCGTTTCTGTTTGCGAGAGATCCAGCATCTATTATTAGGATTCGTATGATTACAGAGTTTCGGCGCCTCTATGACATACGCATCCTAGATCGATCGTGCCTCGGCGTTTCTGTTTGCGAGAGATCCATCATCTATTATTAGGATTCGTATGACTATTCGGCGCCTAGATCGATCGCGATTGGCAGAAGCCTCGGCGTTTCTGTTCGCGAAAGATCCAGCATCTACTACTTTAGCGCAATCGGCAGGAACCCTGGCGATCCTGATTGCATTTACCATTCCATCTTGGGATTATTTAGACAACGTAGTCTTTATTTTTCCCAAATAACTTCATTGCTTACGAATGTTCGTTCTTCATACAAGATGTATCCGTAGGTTTATTATCCGCAACAGAAGTTCGATGTCTCGTCTTTCCCCAATATCTCTGAACTACGACCAGCTTGATTCCTCGGAGGATACGTAGGAAACCTAAAAAGGTCCAGCCACCCGACCGACGCGGTCATCTCTCATCCCCAGCAGGTGCATTTTCCCCAGCAGAAGACGTTGCTCCCCATCAGAGGACAATCAGTCCCAATTCCCCCGCGGATACGTAGGTCGCCTGTCAAGGTTCAGCCGTTCCCTTACCTTTCATCTATTTTGAAACTCATGTTTCAGACGGATCCTTCTTTTATTGTCGACCCCACATTGCCTTGCAAGAAGCGTCGCCGAGGGGCTACTGTTAGTACCCGACCTGAAAATGAGTTTATTAGGACTTTCCCAAAAATACAAGGACTTTATAGGAATTAGAAACCTTGCAAAGACTTGTCCCAGATTCCCGAAATATCTCATTTATGATAAAATCTATCAAAATAGGTAGTAAATGGTTTCCTTAAAACCATGCAGAAACCCTAGCTTAAGAATCAAGTCAGCCAGCAGAATTGGCCACGCGGCCAACCTTGCTACGCGTCGACCTTGGCCACGCGGCCACTCTTGTCACCGGCTTCAATCATGGCCAGGCGGCCACCTTTGTCCCAGATGATCTCAGCCGTTAGATCTTCCCCTCAGTTTACTATATAAACCAATCCCATGCTATTGGTTTAGGTCCGATTTGGAGAGCTCTAAGTCCGAATTTTGGAGTTCTTAAACACAATTTTCTCCCTAATTAAGCATTCAAACACTCAAGGAGATCCAAGGTTTATTTCTTGCCAACATAGGTAAGTTTTCTAACTTTTTCTTCATGTTCTTGCATCATTTTTAATGTAGATCTTTTATATTCATGTTCTTGCATGTTTATTTATAGTTTCGTCATATGCTTTGCATGTTCATTCATATGTTCATAATATATTCTTCGCATGTTCTTCGTGTTCATAGATTAAAACCTTATTTATGCTATATTTAGGGTTACGATCTTCATGTTAACATGTTATTTCATAGCCGATGATGATCGAGGGTTCATCAACCCGAGGACGATCTAGGAACTACTTCTAAACCCTAATATTTAGGTAATTTCCCCCTCATTATGCATGATCCCGATTCTTCTGCCTATTCTAATTCTCTGCGAACTACGCTGACCTGAGCTTCTCACATTGAGATGAACGTAGGAAATCTTCGGATCCGGTCTAAATCACTAACACACTACTAACACATTCATTATGATAGAAAGACCGATCAATTCGGGCAATGGGAGTGATAACGTTCAATATTCTTCTCTTGTTGTAATTTGACCCCCGAACCCAGTAAAAATGATTTTTTCAATGTTTTGGCTTTAATTAAAACGGCGTTGCGACTCTCATAATTTTAATGTCGTTAAGAATATTCCCTTTGTAAATAATAATAATCACAAGATACTTCCCATGCGTCGCTTCATCGGAAAGGGGTATTCTCAGAAACACATATCTCTCGGGCTCGGATCGTAACCTACCAGATTTGCTAGTTACTTATGTATCTTGAATAGGTTCCACAACTCCTTGTGGGACTTGTTCTTGTTTCCACTATCGGTTCAATGTCATTTTCTGGGTCACGAACCTCTTCGAGATTTACCTTACTCCCACTGATTTCTTTGGAGAGAAACTCTTTCTCTAGAAAGACACCAGTTCGGGTAATAAACACTTTGTTGTCCGTTCGGTTGTAAAAGTAATATCATTTAGTTTACTTAGGATATCCCACGAAAATAGATTAATCATATTTGTGTGCAAGTTTGTCTGAAACAAGTCTTTTGACAAAAGCTTCACAACACCAAATCTTCATGAAAGACAAACTAGGTTTTCTTTCCGCTCCATATCTCATATGGAGTCTTTTGAACCGATTTACATGGAACACGATTTAGCGTGAAAGCGGCGGTTTCTAATGCATAACCCCAAAAGGATAAAGGAATATTACCTTGACTTATCATTGATCGAACCATGTCCAACTAAGTTCGATTCCTCCTCTCGGACACACCATTCCATTGTGGTGTTCCGGGTGGAGTCAATTGTGAAACTATTCCACAATTCTTTAGATGATCATCAAATTCTTGACTTAAGTATTCCCCACCTCAATCCGATAGATGTGCCTTAATACATTTGCCAAGTTGATTTTCTACTTCATTTTTGAAATATTCTAAATATCTCAAACGCTTCACTTTTATCTTTCATTAGGTAAACATACCCAAATCTACTATAATCATTAGTGAAGGTTATGAAGTATTGAAATCCTCCCCTAGCATTGCTACTTAGTGGTCCGCATACATCGGAATGCATTGATGGATGGGTTTTCGCATATGTTATCGCTACATTTTCGTACTACTTTATTGGACTTTTGGAGGTAATCTAGAATAGTTTTGATGTTATTTTGGTCTTTATTTATTTGAGGAACTTTGTGAGAATATGTTTGTTTTGAGACACTTTTTAGTGTTATTTTGGTTATTGCAAAGTCCTAGAAGTTTAGAGTGTTGAAGACCAGCATTGCTAGAGTCAAAGTCAATAGTAGTCAAGTTCAAGAGGTGAAGAAAAGAAGAAAAACAGGAGCAGACACCAGGCGCCCGCTCGGTATAGGTTCAAGCGCCCGCTCGATACATGTCAAGCGCCCGCTTGAATTAATTTCTCAGACGGCCAAATTCATTGCCAACAAGAGCGCCTGCTTGCCTAGTGTTGAGCGCCCACTCTCTCCTTCCGCCAGACTTACGGGATTTACTTAATTATCATTATTTTGTTATTTGCTTTCCTAATTGGGACTCCTCTCTTATGTATAAAATAGATTAGGTTTTCAGAACAGTTATTTTTTTTTTTATGCTTTCTTCGAGGTTTTCTTTAGTTTCAAAGGTGTAAACAAGATTTGTGGATTTATTTCATCATCGAGCGTTTATCCAGGTTTATGGTTTTTAATCTTATTCTTGTGATTCTTGCTATGTCGATGAGTAGCTAAGTTATTTGTTCATGGATTTGGAGTAGCACTATCGGATCTCTATGCTAATCGTGCTTAATTAACATCAATCTTGTTCTTGTTCATGGGAATAGATCTTAATTCATTTAGAGATTTCAAGTATATAAATTGATATTTTTGGTCTTTAAATCATCTAGGTATAAATTGTTGCACTAGCGTGGATAGTTTATACATTGACTATATTTCTGTGATTAGATTTAATTGAGGACCTAGAGGAAATCAAAAGAGTCTAAAATCAAGTGTTCTTTGGATCTTAATAAATTATTTGTGTGTGTTGTTGACCTAGCGGAATACATCACATAGAGGTAATAATAGAGTTGCAATCTGGTGATCAGACCATCCCAACCCTTAATTAATTGAACAATTTCTTGAACAAGTTTGGTAATTTTATTATTAAAAATAGCTAGAGTGAAGATAGTTGTGAACCCCAATCTGTGAATCTTCGTCAATCTTGAATTCAATATTTGCTTTATTCTGCAATCTTAAATCATTAGTTTAATTTCATTGCTTAGTAGTTAATTTAGTATTAATCAATCAAATCAAAAACCCCCTGGTTACTCTTTGCACTAATTAAATCAACTTGTTTATCCACGAGTCTCTGTGGTTCGACCCTTACTTTTGTATACTGCTGCTTTGGCACTTGTATACTTGCAAGGTTTTATTACAATGGAATTTTATCCATCAAGTTTTTGGCATCGTTGCCGGGGACTTGTTGTGATTTACAAGTTAATTTAATCGGTGTATGTTTGGTAGACGTTCATTGGATCCCGAGTTGGTCCTTTTGAACGATAATATTGATAGACTTGATAGGGGCATTCTCTCTATTAATGAGTCTGAATCTGAGTCTGAAGCTTCTGTCACCGAGACAGAGGTAGTTTTAAGTGAATTGGAAACTTCTTCCACCGAGGGAGAAAAAATTGAAGTAGTTATGGCTAATCCATTAATGAAAGAATATGCTAGGCCCAAGGTCGACACATCGGTGTCGTGCATTGTCTTGACTGATGCAGCTAAGACCTATGAGGCAAAGGGCCATTATTTTAGTCAGCTGCCTAAGTTCCAGGGTCTTCCCGCTGAAGATTCTTTGAACTTCTTGAGAGAGTATATGATGATTGTGTCGGGATTTCCAGTTAAGGAGGGAGTCACTGACGAACAATTAAGGCTTAAATACTTTCCTTTTGCTCTTCAAGGTTTAGCTAAAACTTGGCTAATGTTACTTCCTGCTAGGAGCATTAATACATGGGATGGGTTGCATGATGCTTTTCTTAAAAAATTCTTCCCACATGCCACTTTGGCCACCTTTAGACAGAAAATCATAGGGTTTACTCAAGAACAAGGTGAGCCATTTCATGAGGCGTGGGATAGGTTTAAAATGTTACAAGTGTAGTGTCCCCATCATGCTTTTCCTGAGGCCCTTTTACATCAAACATTTATGGTGGGTTGAGTGCAGTTGACCAAGCTATGGTTGACAACGCAGCAGGTGGCTTTCTAGGAGCTAAAACTGTTGATCAAACCCAAGAATTATTTGAGATGTTAGGGGCCAATTCTCAAGAAAAAGGCTCTAGATGAAACCTATGGGAGTACATGAGTTATGTGGTGTGGATTAATTTGCTAGACAGGTGGCCTTTATGAACCAAAATCATGCGAAATTTAACATTAATATGGCTTCATCAAGTGCTAATGTTGTATCTAATTTATGTGCTAACTGTGGTTCTAACTCTCATGCTACTAATGTTTGCCAAGTTGTTGCACAGTATGATTCTAAACAGGTTAATACAATGCAAGGTTATCCTCTATGATAGAATCAAGGTGGTATTTATTCTAACACTTATAATTCAGATTGGAAATATCACCCGAATCTGTCATGGAGGGGTAACCAAGGGAACCAGTTTCAACAAAAGCCTCTTTATGCTCCTCCCCCACAAGGGAATCCAGAACAGCAGCCCAAGCAATCCATGGAGGAGATGATGAGGTCAATGCTGCAAGAACAACAATAGATGAGGATGATGATGATGATGGAGCAAAGAGAGAAGCAGCAGGATGCGATCAACAAAAAGCCGGAGACCCAAATTGGTCAACTAGATGAAAGGTAGCAAGGGCACAAACCGGGAACCTTCCTAAGTCAAGGGGATCAAGCCAAGGCCATTATAACCCTAAGAAATGGCAAACAGGTAAGTAGTGAGGTACATTCTGAACCTTCTTCTAAACCCTCAGAGACACCTGTTGAGGATGTTGTTGGTAAGAGTACTAATGGCATGGGGGAAATTCCTGTTACTGATTCTTCAACCCCCAAGCCATATGTACCTCCCGTACCATTTCCTGGTAGATTTATGAGGAGCAAGCTGGATAAGAAAATGTCTGATTTGTATGACATGTTTTCAAAAGTTAACATTAATCTCCCATTGTTGAATGTCATCAAAAATATTCCAGCTTATGCTAAGTTTTTCAAAGAACTAAATTCTAGGAAACCCAAGTATGGGAATGATGAGAAATTGATTATGGGTGAAAGTGCCAGTGCCGTGGTACAACAGAACCTCCCACCTAAATTGAAGGACCCTGGAAGTTTTAACATTTCTATATCTATGGGGGACTCTAAAAAGGTGAAGGCAATGTTGGATCTTGGTGCTAGCATTAATCTGTTGCCCCATTATTTGTATCTTGAGTTGGGTTTACCAGAGCTAAAACACACCACAATGACCTTGCAACTGGCCGATCGTTCAATCAAGAGGCCATTGGGAATTGTGGAGGATGTTCTGGTGCAGGTAGCCAATTAAATTATACCTGTGGATTTTATGGTGCTTGAGACTGTCAATGGTGTTGGGAACGGTCAGGATTCTCCCATATTGTTTGGGCGTCCATTTATGACCACTACCAACACTATCATTAATGTGGGTGATGGGACTCTATCTATGTGTGTGGCTAATGAGAAAATTAAAATATCTGTGTTTGATGTCATGAAAAGTCCCATAGATGATGAGTCGTGTAATTGTGTGGATGTGGTGGAGGACTGTATGAGTGAAGTCTTGTGGCATGAGAGAGACTATGAGGAGTTAGAGTCTTTATTTTCAATTGGCGGTAAGAAATCTAGGGATAATGTGGATGTTCAACTGATGGCTGTGGAAAAGGCCGACGAACACCATCCTAGTGATGGCCCATTTCACCCCCTAGGCCACTTCAATGAGAAGTCAGTGCCTTCTATTGTAACCCCTCCAGCTCTTGAGCTGAAAACCCTCCCCTCATATTTAAAGTATGTCTTTCTTGGGGAGGGTGAGACTTTGCTAGTGATATTTGCCTCTGATTTGACCCTAGAGCAAGAGGCCAAGTTGATAAAAGTGCCTTGTGAGCACAAGTCGGCCATAGGGTGGTCCTTAGCAGACATAAAAGATATAAGCCCCTCTATGTGCATGCATAAAATTAATCTTGTGGATGGTTCTAAGCCATCTAGAGAAAGACAGAGGAGGTTGAACCCTCACATGGAGGAGGCAGTTAGGAAAGAGGTCCTAAAGTTGTTAGATGCAGGCATTATCTATGCCATCGCTGATAGTGCGTGGGTGAGCCCGATTCAAGTTGTTCCAAAGAAATCGGGTTACACTGTCCCCACTAATGAGAAAGGTGAGGAAGTGCCTACTAGGGAAGTAACTGGGCCTAGAATGTGCATAGATTTGCGCAAACTTAATGCTGCAACAAAGAAAGATCACTTCCCTTTGTCCTTTATTGATCAGATTCTAGAGAGGTTAGCAGGACATGAGTACTATTGCTTCTTGGATGGTTTCTCGGGATATAACCAAATTCCCATTGCACCAAAGGACCAAGCCAAGACTACTTTTACTTGTCCCTTTGGCACATTTGCGTTTAGGAGGATGCCCTTTGGGCTATGTAATGCACCTGCGACCTTTCAAATGTGTATGACCTCCATATTCTCTGACTTGATAGAGAGATGTGTCGAAGTCTTCATGGATGACTTCTTTGTGTTTGGTGATAGTTTTGATGGTTGCCTCGAGAATTTGACAATGGTTTTAAAACGTTGTTGTGAGACAAATTTGACCCCTTAGTTGGGAAAAATGTCATTTTCTCGTGAGGCATGGTATTGTGCAAGGGCATTTGGTGTCGAGTAAGGGGATTGAGGTAGATAAAGCTAAAATTGATGTGATTGCTAAATTACCACCCCCTGTTTCGGTTAAAGGTGTACAAAGTTTTCTGGACCATGCGGGTTTCTATAGGCGTTTCATAAAAGATTTTTCAAAAATTTGTAAGCCTTTATGTAACCTGGTAGCCAAGGATACCGAGTTCATCTTCGACCAAGAGTGTTTGGAAGCTTTCAATCTGTTGAAGGAAAAGTTAACTTATGCCCCCATTCTGTCTAGCCCCAATTGGTCTCTACCCTTTGAGATCATGTGTGATGCGTCTGATTTTGCAATTGGGGCTGTATTGGGGCAAAGAGTGGACAATCTACCTCATGTGATTCATTATGCAAGTAGAACTTTAAATGATGCACAACTGAATTATACTACCACTAAAAAAAGAGTTTTTAGCAGTTGTGTTTGCTCTTGAAAAGTTTCGTTCTTACTTGCTTGGATCCAAGGTAATTGTCTAATCTGATCATGCTGCACTTAAATATCTGTTGAATAAAAAGGATGCTAAACCAAGACTTCTTAGGTGGATGCTCCTACTGCAGGAGTTTGACATTGAGATTAGAGATAAAAAGGGGACCGAAAATGTGGTGTCGGATCACTTATCTAGGCTTGAGGATTTCACTTTCACGAGTGTCATTGATGGGGGGTGATTCCGGTTAATGAAAATTTTCCGAATGAGCAACTCTTTGCTTTACATGTCCAAGAGCCTTGGTATGCTGATTTCGTGAATTATCTTGTGACTAACTTGATAACACCACACTTCACTTACGACCAAAAATGAAAGTTTAAGTAGGATGTGAAGCATTATATTTAGGATGACCCTTATCTGTGGAAAGTATGTCCAGATAAGATTATTCGGCATTGTATTCCTGAGCATGATCAAGCTAGTGTGTTGCGGTTTTGCCATGAACTACAATGTGGGGGGGGGGGTCATTTTAGTGGGCAAAAAACCGCTAGGAAAGTGCTTCAAGCGGGGCTATAATGGCCCACTCTATTTAAAGATGCTCAAGAATTTTGTGTGAGATGTGATAGATGCCAACGGACTGGCAACATAGGAAAAAGAGATGAGATGCCCTTGCAACACAATTTGATTGTTGATATTTTTGATGTTTGGGGTATTGATTTTATGGGCCCCTTCCCTCCTTCCCATGGTTATTTGTACATTCTTGTTAGTGTGTATTATGTGTCTAAGTGGGTGGAAGCAATTCCTACCCGCACTAATGATGCTAATGTTGTGTGCAAGTTTGTTCGTGATAATATCTTTAGCAGGTATGGAGTACCACGAGCCATCATCAGTGACCAAGGGACACACTTCACAAATCGTATGTTCAATCAAGTGTTGAAAAAGTATGGGGTTGGTAACAAGCTAGCTATGGCCTATCATCCTCAAACTTCGGGCCAAGTGGAGGTGAGTAATCGTCAAATCAAAGCAGTGCTTGAGAAAATAGTGTGTCCAAATCGTAAGGATTGGTCTTTAAAATTGTGTGATGCACTGTGGGAGTATCGGACTGCATACAAAACTCCTATTGGCATGAGTCCGTACCGCATTGTTTATGGGAAGGAGTGTCATCTCCATGTAGAATTGGAGCACAAAGATTATTGGGCAACCAAAGAACGTAACATGGATTTGGGTCTAGAGGGAGAGAAGAGGTTGCTCGATTTGGATGAGTTAGCAGAGTTGAGGCAAGACAGTTATGAAACTGCCAAGTTTTACAAAGAGAGGACCAAGAGTTATCATGATAAAAATCTGAAGCCCAAGATTCTTAAACCGGGTATGAAGGTCCTCCTCTTTAATTCTCGCCTCAAACTCTTCCCGGGCAAATTTTGTTCAAGGTGGACGGGTCCATATGAGTTGGTTCGTGTCTTTCCCCAATAAGTCGCTTGCCCTTTCACCCAACTTGATAAAAGGTGTCTTAGTCATTTTTCCAAGAAGACACGACTCGCAAGTATCATATGACTCAAGGTCACATGAACCCAAAAGACCATCCCCATAGAGTTTTGAGATACACTCCTCAGTAATATGACCAAGACCAATGCCACAAATAAGTATGATTTATATCATTAATTTTAGATTTCTTATTTATATGATAGATGTTATCATTATTTTCATTCTTGACATCCAGGATATAAAGGTCATTAAATGAATTTGTAATACCATAAAGCACATCATTTAAAATAAAAAATCTCTTATTCTCAATAGGAAATTTAAATCCTTCATTATCCAAACACGAAGTTGAAATAATGTTTCTACATAAATCCGGTACATAATAACAATTGTTCAAAACAAGTATTAAACCAGAAGGTAAAGTCACTTTATAAGTCCCTACGGCTAATGCAGCAACACTTGCTCCATTCCCCACACGTAGGTCTACTTCACCATTTTTAAGCAGTCTCCTATTCTTTAATCCCTCCACATTTAGACAAATGTGAGAGCCACATCCGGTATCCAATACCCAGGAACTAGTGGTAGAAAGGAGAATATCTATCATATAGATACCTGAAGTCGACGCATTCCAACTGCTCTTCTTCTTCTTTTGATCTTCCTTAAAAGCCTTGCAATTACGTTTCCAATGACCAATTTCTTGACAATGGAAACAAATTGCATCCTTTTGTGCATCGAGTTTTGCATCTATAGCCTTGGCAACCTTTGCCTTGCTAATCTTGGGTTTGGAAACCTTTCCCTTACCCTTTCCTTTGGCACTTGGCAACTTTCCATAATGAACCATGAGCACTGGAGAACATTTCTCCACTATCTTCATCTCCGTAGTTTTTCAGCATGTTATGCAACTCAGAGAGATTCTTATCCATTCCATGCATGTTATAGTTCATCACGAAGTGATTATAACTTTTAGGCAGTGAACTAAGAATGAGATCCGTGGCTAGCTCCAATCCAATTAGATAGCCAAGTTTCTTAAGATGCTCTACACAACCTTTCATCTTAAGCATGTGAGGTCCCACTTATTGCCCTTCACTCATTTTGCAATAAGTGAATGAAACAATGGTTTTATACCTCTCTTGCCTAGCTTGCTCTTGAAACATGTCTCTCAACTCCACGCCTATCTCATAGGCTTCCAAATGTTCCAAACATTGTTGGAGAGCACATAGTCGTGAGCATGAGACAAATCACATCCCTTGAATCATTCTCATGTTTCTTGTGATTGTCTCTTTCCGCCCTAGGGGCAATGGCTTCGGGTTCCACAGGAATAGGCCCATCAAGAATGTACAACTTATCTTCTTACCTTAGAACTATTCTTAGGCTTTGGATCCAATCCATAAATTTTGTACCATTCTCTTGAAGCTTATCCTTCTAAAAGATTGATCGCAACGAAATTGATTGAGTGTTTTTTGACATTCTACAAATATGCAAAATTTCCAAAATTTTACAAGTACCAATTTCATTAAAGAGATAATGATGTATTTTTCCAAAAAATACTCCCACTAAATTATATAACCTTCTTATACATCCAATGTATAATATAATTTAAATGAGCTAAGATTCAACTTTAATTTAATTTCAAGTCCTCTTGGAGGACCGCTCAAAATCAAATTAATTAGGTAGACAACCCTGTCAATCATATCCAATATGACTCTTAGATCCTTTTTGAGATTCTTTAAGAAATTCAATTTCAAAAAGCATGTTAAATCTCATTTTTGCCTTAGACCCAAAACAGTTTTGATGCCTAATTAAGTTCAATCATTTTAAACGCATAGGAAACTCTTATTCACTCATCTTGCTCATACAAGAATAAAATCAATGCACCTCGCTTTGGCGAGCCCACATGAAATTACCCGTGTACTTACTAGTGTTTTAATCATGGCATGGCATGGCAAAAGGACTTAAAACTTTAAAGAAGGTTCATCACCATATAGCATACAACACATTTATGAGCACATAAGATAAACACGTTGAGCATCAAGTTTAGCCACTAAATTAATCTCCATTAATTTAAGCATAATATTTATGTGTCATTAGTTTCTCTATAATTATGAGGATGAGACTCTTTGAACTTTGGTTATCATCTCCAAATCAAGACAACAAGAAGTGCGGCTGAACTAAGCCATAGGCAACCACAATTCCGCACTAATTCAATAAACCAAGAAAGTAGTCCATGTGGCCGAAACTAAGCAATAGATGGTCTCGATGAACGTAGGCCAATTGCATTCACAATTCCACATGGATCTCCAAACTTGAATCAAGAACTTTGTTTCTCAATTTTAGCAATTATAAACTCTTCGTAATTCTAACTTCATTTTATTTTTGAATCTTTGATTGTGATCAATTTTGGGAAACACAGTCTCGAGAACGTAGGCTAGCCATCCAAACATTGATCCAATCTCAGAATTCACAAGACTAAAACAAATAGGAAATCAAACCACAAGATCCACCCCATGACCCTAAGCCCCTCCCATACCAGACCAGTAGGTCCGGCCGGGTCAAGACCTAGGTCCGGTCGGACCATCAACGAAAAATCAAAAGATTTTTAAATTCACAATTTGTCTCAAAATTGTTTTTCCTCCGATTCAATTAGGATTTGGTGTTCTTGGTGATCCAATCACCATGATCATCAAAACCTTGAATAAACCATTTATTCATGAATCTCTAGATTATCAAAACTTTGATCCAATCAAAAATTGATAACCCACAATTTTAAATCCACCATAATTTTTATTGCGATTGAATAGTGCGATTAAAGTTTATAAAACAATAAATCACATAAAACGCATAGACCACATAAACATCATAATCCCAATATGCAAATCATGCTAGGCACATAAACAATTTATATACACACAACATGATTATGTATTGAAATAATCAACATCTCTTTATTAATATGAATAAAATGATAACATATACAATGTTTAACAAATGTGCCTAGGGCACCAACACTAACAATATATACATATATATACATATATATATATATACATATATATACATATATACATATATATACATATATATGCATATATACATATATATACATATATATGCATATATATACATATATATGCATATATATAACTATTGGATACATTACTTGGATACATTAGGTAAAAACCAATGTATCCAATGTGCACTTGGATTCATCATTGGATACATTAAGTTCTCAAGGTTCTCACGATATTTAGGTTCTCATTTGAGCACCTACCTATATATATATATTGGGTCGCGCTCCTGTGAGAACCATTTTATATGAGAACCGTGAGAACCAATCATAACCATTAGATTAGAAAAAAATCAAGGGTCCAGATGTTAGATACATTGGATACACTTGGATACATTAGTTAATTTTCAAACAACAATTGGATACAATAGTTTTTAACATAGTGTATCCAAGTGAAACACTTAGATACAATACTTATTAACCTATTGTATCCAAGTGTAATATCAAATTTTTTGTAATGTATCTAAGTGTATCAATTGTATCTAACATATGGACCCTTGATTTTTTTTTTCTAATCTAATGGTTATGATTGGTTCTCACGGTTCTCACGATATTTAGGTTCTTATTTGAGCACCTACCTATATATATATATATATATATATATATATAGGTAGGTGCTCAAATGAGAACATAAATATCATGAGAACCATGAGAACCAAGGATAGACATTGGATTAGACACAAATCATGGGTTTAGATTACCTTTTTAGTTTAAAAATTCGGTGGCATTCTTGTAATTAGGTTGACAGACAAAGGGAAGGGCAAAATACCATGTGTGTTCTAGAATTTGCCACGTCATCACCCAAAATTTCCCTAAATGTTCAAAATTAAATATCTCATTAACTACAAATCAAAAAAATAATCCGAGAACACTGATTTTTTTGCCTCGACGAGACGAATCAAACTACATCTCTGAAGATAGGGTTTTGAAAAAATAATATTGAACAACGTCTAATTTTTAAAATACGCTTAGATACAATATGTGTTTGCCTATTGTATCTAACTGCATTGATATGAACATTGTATTGGATACAAATGGCTATTTAGCTATTTTATCTAACAGCAATGTGTCAACATTGCTGTTGGATACAATAGGTGTTTGCCTATTGTATCTAACTGAATTGTTATGAACATTGTTGTTGGATACAAATAGCTATTTAGCTATTGTATCTAACAACAATGTGTCAACATTGCTATTGGATACAATAGGTGTTTACCTATTGTATCCAATAACAATGTTGATACAATAGCTAAATAGCTATCGTATCCAATCAATGTTCATAACAATTCAGTTAGATACAATAGGCGAACACCTATTGTATCCAATACAATATTGACACATTGATGTTAGATACAATAACTAAATGGCTATTTGTATCAAATATAATGTTCATAACAATTCAGTTAGATATAATAGGCAAACACCTATTGTATCCAACAGCAATGTTGACACATTGCTGTTAGATACAATAGCTTAATAGCTATTTGTATCCAACATCAATGTTCATAACAATTCAGTTAGATAAAATAGGCAAACACCTATTGTATCCAACAGCAATGTTGACACATTACTGTTAGATACAATAGCTAAATAGCTATTTGAATCCAACAGCAATGTTCATAATAATTCAGTTAGATACAATAGGCAAACACCTATTGTATCCAACAGCAATGTTGACACATTGCTGTTAGATACAATAGCTAAATAGCTATTTGTATCCAATACAATGTTCATAACAATTCAGTTAGATACAATAGGCAAACACCTAATGTATCCAACAGCAATGCTGACACATTGCTGTTAGATATAATAGCTAAATAGCCATTTGTATCCAATACAATGTTCATAACAATTCCGTTAGATACAATAGGCAAACACCTATTGTATCCAACAGCAATGTTGACACATTACTGTTAGATACAATAGCTAAATAGCCATTTTTATCCAATACAATGTTTATAACAATTCTGTTAGATACAATAGGCAAACACCTATTGGTACCAACAACAATGTTGACACATTGCTGTTAGATACAATAGCTAAATAACTATTTGTATCTAACAGCAATTTTCATACACATTGTTATTGGATACACTAGCTACTCCCCTGTTGTATGCAATGCGATATTCATATCAATACAGTTAGATACAATAGCAAACACCTATTGTATCCAACATCAATGTTGACACATTGCTATATAGATACAATAGCTAAATAGCTATCGTATCCAATACATTGTTCATAACAATTCAGTTAGATACAATAGGCAAACGCCTATTGTATCCAACAACAATATTGACACATTGCTGTTAGATACAATAGCTAAATAGCTATTTGTGTCCAATAGCAATGTTCATAACTGTAACGACCCCAAAATCCGTCTTTGTTTATTTTATATTTATTTTATATTCCTGAGAATTTTAATTTAAAATTATGTGTCCATTTTATGTGTTGCATCATATTTCATAATTTGCACATCTTAATTGATTATTTGTGTTAGTTGTAACAAGTGTTAAGGGAGTTAATTATTTAAGTTGAAACCTTAGGATCCTTATTTGAAAAAATATAACTTTAGGGGTTTATGTGTTAAAAGGAAAGTTAGAGTGACCAAAGTTGAAATTGGGGTGAAAATTTTATTAAAACATAAAGATCTCCCTCCCTCCCCTGCGTGTACACTCACCATCACTTTCCCAAATTTCTTTTCCCTGAGAATTTGCCATTGTTGAAGAAGAAAAGGTAAGCTTTTTGTTTGTTAATTTTTCTTCTTTTAATTACTACTCCATTTTCAAATCTAATTATATATAAATGTTCAGGGTGTTGAATAGATTCTTTCTACCGGATCAAATATTATTTTCTTGACACTTTTCCGAAAAATAGGTAAGTTACTAATCCCCCTTTTAAATGTTAAAATGGTCATAAGTATGCTTTATATGCTTTATATGTGATAAAACAATGTTTTGGTATGTTTTTGTATACTTGTAAATTTGGGACAAAGGGAGTAAAATAGAATTGGTTCTAGTTGGGTGTTAGAATAGTTTTGAGACTGGTTTTGTAGCTTTGGTGAAGTTGCAATTGTGGTATAGTATAAGTGTTATACTTTTGGTTCGGTGAAACGAAGGGAGTATAATTTATTTTGGTTTTGGCCATAACTTCGTCATCCGGACTCCGTTTTGGTCGTGTAAACTATCGTTGGAAAGCTCTTCTCGAGTACTACACGATGGGTTGGTTTATTTAGTTGGGTTCTGATTTTTATATTACGGAAATCCAGTAGGTGTTTAATAGTACCAAAAGAGTATTAATGGTCCGTTGTGTTAGAGTTGGTCCTTTGTGATCGAGTTTGAATTGATGTAACCGTTTAGTTCCATTTTGGGTGTTGTACATCTTTAGGATGCTTTCGTGAGGTTTCTTATTTTGAAATCCCTTGTGTGAGAAATGGATTTAACGTACTTGGTTGTTGAGGATCGTGTTCTAGTGTGTGTAAGATTGTTGTGACTTAATGTCAATGTTGTGAACGCTTATGAGTGTTTCTTTCGTGTGCATCTTGTGATGTGTTTGGCTTGGTTCCCTACTTGGAATCATTGCCCGCGGTTGTTGTTTAAGCAAGTATTCTTTGCTACGTTTTGTGTAAAGTCCAGCTGGTACTTTTGTGTGTGTTCGGGAAATGATAGGGATTATAATGGCACACGAGCCAAGTTCATTATAAGGCTCCTATAATTGGTTTCCCATTTTTAACCCCCTTCCTTAGGCCAAAGGTTGGGCACTTTGGGTTATGACTCTGTGTCATTTTCCCCGTTGTTGTTGTTGTGATTGTTTGGTTCCGGAACCCGTTTCAGCTCTTCGATGCTGCTCAGTTGATGCCTCTCAGATGGCTATTGTTTTAGTTCGAGAACCTTGGCTCAGTATCCATGTATGAGTGTTTAATTCTGCCTTATGTGTTGTATGATGAGTTGGTCGTTATTTCCAACCGGTATGGGACGGTTGGCGATAGGGAGCCTCTCATATTTTGTGCTATATGCTATATGATCATTTGTGGCATTGTTCCTTTATGTTATCATATTAGCATGTAATGTAGTTGCATTTTAGTAACTTACTGAGATTATTCTCACCCTTTATTTGTTTACCGTTTTAGATAAGAAGGAGCCCAGGGGATAGTTCACACACACAGGGAGGACGTCGAGAAGGAGATCTTTGGGTAAGACATTTTGGGAAGTGTTGTGTAAGTAAAGGATACATTATGTAAATGTAAAACCTTTTGGGGTAGTGTACCCGTGACTTGATCGTTGTATCACCTCTTTTTGGTTTATGTTGGTGATTTGTAAATAGTAAGTAAAGTGTGTGGCCAAGTGGCTAAGTACTTGTTTGTGGAAGTTTGTTTTGTGACTTGTAGTCAAGTCTAGTAAATGTTGTTTGGTTATATGAACTTTTTATGAAAGTATATTTCGAAAAATTTTCCTAAAATGTTTTATGACGTCTTCCGTGCGTGTCCCGGACGTGGGGCCAAGTAGGACCACGGGTCGGGGCACGACAGTGGTATCAGAGCTAGGTTGTAGATGGTCTAGAATGACTAAGTGACCTAAGAGGGTAGTTGAGTATGGAGTGAGTAACGTTGAGTGTTTTATGCAGGTACTCAGTAAGAATGCCTGAACATGAGGGTGAACAGTATGGTACTGCAGGCCAGGGTAATGTAAGGGAAGAAGCTCGAGCTATGTTTCAAGGGATGTTTGAGGCCGCAATGAAAACCATCCATGATCAGAGGAAAGGAGGAGATCATGCACCTCCGAGGTATGGTCTAGAACAATTTTTAAAGATGAAACCAACCGGCTATGATGGTGAACCGGATGTAACCAAGGTAGAGAGATGGATCGAGTCCATGGAAAGATATTCGATGTTTTGGGATGTACTGAAGAATATCAAGTTAGGTTTGCTACCTACAAGTTGATTGGAGCTGCGGAGTACTGGTGGAGGACTTTGAAAGCCAGTTGGGACGATGCTCATGTACCTTATACTTGGGCAAATTTTCTGAAGAAGTTCAAGGAACATTTTATTCCGAGGGTGGACCAAGACCGAAAAAAAGTGGAATTCCTTAGCTTGGAACAGAATACAATGTCGGTGGCTCAGTATGCAGCCAAGTTCATGGAGTTATCAAGGTATTGTACTCATTTGATTGCAACGGAGGAGAGGAAAGAAACAAGGTTTGTGAAAGGGTTAAAGACAGTGATCCGGACTCAATTGGTGTCCCACAAGCTACAAGAATTTCAAGATGCAGTTGATCGAGCTTATCAAGTGGAGCACGACATTGAAGAACACAAGAGGAAGGTGGAATTAACAAGTGCTGGAAGGCAAGGTAGACCACAACCACAAAGAAATGATAATCGTGGAGGACAAGGGACTTCAACCCCATTTAGAGGACAACCACAAGGGCAACCGAGTGTTAGAAATTTCTCCAGGGGTCAAAGCAAGAGAGTATGTAATTATTGTCAGAGGGAAGGGCACAGTGAGGAGCGGTGTTGGAAGAAACAAGGAAAGTGTTTGAATTGTGGGCAACTTGGCCATTTTCAAAGGGATTGTACTAGAGCGAGGAGTCAACCATCGGGGAGTAGTGTGGGACCGTCTCAGGGTCAGAAAAGGGATGCTTCGGGAAAACCAAAGGTTCAAGGTCGAGTGTTTGCAATCAATCAGCAACAGGCTTCGGATGCTTCCACCATAATTGGAGGTATAATTTCTATGTCAAGTTTGAGAGCACGTGCACTTATAGACCCCGGCTCATCGCATTCATATGTGTCTGTGTCTTTTGCATCTCGATTGCATTCTTCTTCTGAGTCTTTGCCTTATGTGCTAGAAGTGTCGACTCCCATGGGAGATTGTTTGATAGATGACAAAGTGTTACGTGATTGTGATGTGCATATTAGTGAGCATGTTTTTACTTGCTGATTTAGTCATATTGCCATTGCAAGATTTTGATGTTATTCTGGGTATTGATTGGTTAAGTAAATATCATGCCTATGTTGATTATTTTAAGAAAGTGGTTACGTTTTCTATCCCTAGTGTGCCTGTGTTTACTTTTGGGGCAGCTTCTTTGGGTAAGGGAATTCGTATTATTTCGTATGTGAAAGCTAGGAGGCTATTGCACCGTGGTTGCGTGGGGTACTTGGCTTGTGTTTTGGATACTACTAAAAAGTCTCCTGAAATAGAGGATGTGAATGTAGTTAAAGAGTTTCCTGATGTGTTCTCTTCTGAATATTCTATGCCTCCTGATAGAGAGATCGAGTTTGGTATTGACTTGCTTCCAGGTACTACCCCCATATCTGAAGCACCTTATAGAATGGCTCCAGCTGAACTAAAATAATTGAATGTGCAATTGCAAGAGTTACTTGATCGGGGATTCATCCGACCTAGTGTATCACCGTGGGGAGCTCCTGTATTGTTTGTCAAGAAGAAAGATGGGTCTTTGAGACTGTGCATCGACTACAGGAAGCTGAATCAGGTAACTGTAAAGAATAAGTATCCTCTACCTCACATTGATGACTTGTTTGATCAACTCCAAGGGTCAGTCGTCTTTTTCAAGCTTGACTTGAGGAGTGGGTACCATCAGTTAAAGATCCGTTCTGAGGATATTTCTAAGACTGCTTTCCGTAGTAGGTATGGTCATTATGAGTTCCTTGTTATGCCTTTCGGGTTGACTAATGCTCAGGCTGTTTTCATGGATATGATGAATCGGGTATTCAAACCTTACCTTGACACCTTCATGGTTGTATTTATTGATGATATTCTTGTTTATTCCAAGTCTAAGGAGGATCACGAGCAACACTTGCGAATGGTTTTATCTGTTCTTCATGAGAAGCAACTGTTTGCGAAATTCAGCAAGTGTGCTTTTTGGCTCGATGAAGTGTCTTTTCTTGGGCACGTGGTTTCTAATAGAGGAATATCCGTAGATCCTTCCAAGATTCGAAGTTTCTTGGGTCTAGCCGGGTATTATAGAAGATTTATCGAGGGATTTTCTAAAATTGGTACTACGTTGACTCATTTGACTCGAAAGAATGTACCGTATGTGTGGGATGGCAAGTATCAAGTTAGCTTTGAAGAGTTGAAGAAGAGGTTGACTACAGCTCCTATCCTTGCGCTTCCTAATGGAAATGATGATTTGGTAATCTATAGCGATGCTTCTAAAGAAGGCCTCGGGTGTGTGCTAATGAAAAATGGAAGGGTGATTGCGTATGCTTCAAGGAAGTTGACTCCGAGTGAGCAGAATTATCCTACCCATGACATGGAGCTTGTGGCTATTGTCTTTGCGTTACACAAGTGGAAACATTATCTTTACGGAGCCAAATTTGAGATATTTACCGATCATCAAAGTTTGAAGTACCTTTCTCTCCAAAAAGAGTTGAATAACAGGTAAAGAAGATAGACGGAGCTATTAAAGGATTATGATAGCACTATCTCTTATCACCCGGGTAAAGCAAATGTGGTAGCTGATGCTATTAGCCGGAAATCTTTTATGGCTTCATTGATGGTGCGTGAATGGAAAATGTTAGAGGATGCTCGAGATTGGAGTCCTTATGAGTCAAAGCATGGGGCTATTTTTGCGAATATTCGAGTATTACCAGTCTTGATTCAAAAAATAAAGGAAGCTCAGAAGGATGATCCGGAGTTAGTAAAAATAATGGATAAAATCGAAGATGGTAAATTCGAGGATTTCTCTCTTATTCCGAAGGAGTGTTAACTTTCAGAGGCCGGTTATGTGTGCCTTGCGTGGATGGGATTAAACGCCAAGTTCTGGATGAGGGCCACAAGTCGAGGTATACTATTCATCCCGGGAGCACAAAAATGTATCAGAATTTGAAGCAACACTTTTGGTGGAAAAATATGAAGAGAGAAATAGCGGATTATGTATCCAAGTGTCTAACATGTCAACAAGTTAAAGATGAGTATCAATGACCTGCGGGGTTACTTCAACCATTAGAGATTCCGGAATGGAAGTGGGAACATGTTACTATGGATTTCGTGACGGGATTACCTCGTACTCGAAGAAGGTTTGACGCAGTTTGGGTGATAGTGGATAGATTGACAAAGTCTTCTCATTTTATACCTATTGAGATTAGTTACTCGATGGAAAGGCTTGCAACTTTGTACATAAATGAGATTGTGAGATTACACGGTGTTCCGGTGAGCATTGTGTCTGATCGTGACCCTAGATTTACATCTCGGTTTTGGCAAGCATTTCAGAAGGCTTTGGGTTCAGAGTTGAATTTTAGTACAGCTTTCATCCCCAGACAGATGGGCAGTCAGAGAGGACTATTCAGATTCTCGAGGATATGTTGCGAGCTTGCTCAGTTGATTTTTCAGATTCTTGGGATTCTCATTTACCTCTCGTGGAATTTGCCTATAACAACAGTTTTCAGTCAATTATTGGGATGGCCCCGTATGAAGCTTTGTATGGGAGGAAATGTCGGTCTCCGATTTGTTGGGATGAAGTGGGAGAAGCAAAAATTTGGGGTATTGACATGGTGAACAAATCAGTTGAGGAAGTTAAACTTATTCGGGATCGTTTGAGTACCGCTCAGAGTAGACAGAAAAGCTATGCCGATCACCGGAGGCGAGATCTTGAGTTTCATTCGGGTGACTTTGTGTTTTTGAAAGTTTCACCTAAAGTGGGGATTCGAAGGTACGGGAAGAAAGGCAAGCTAGCACTGAGGTATATTGGCCCATTCGAGATTTTGAGTAGAGTTGGAGATAGAGCGTATCGTCTTGCGTTACCTCATTCTCTTGACAAGATTCATAATGTTTTTCATGTCTCGATGCTTCAGAAGTATGTGTATGATCCTTCTCATGTCTTATCCGAGGTTCCTGAGGATATTGAACCAAGTATGTCTTACGAGGAGCATCCAGTCCAAGTTATTGATTCAAAGGTTCAAGAATTGCGAACTAAGAGTATTCCCCTTGTACGTGTTGTGTGGAGGAATCATAATGTGGAAGAGTCAACTTGGGAGCTTCGGGAGGAGATCGAGCGGAAGTATCCTTGGTTGTTTGAGGGTTGAGGTAAGTAATCTTAAAAATTCTGGTCGAATTTTCTTTAAGGGGGAGTGATTTTAACGACCCAAAAATCCGTCTTTGTTTATTTTATATTTATTTTATATTCCTGAGAATTTTAATTTAAAATTATGTGTCCCATTTTATGTGTTGCATCATATTTCATAATTTGCACATCTTAATTGATTATTTGTGTTAGTTGTAACAAGTGTTAAGGGAGTCAATTATTTAAGTTGAAACCTTAGGATCCTTATTGAAAAAAATATAACTTTAGGGGTTTATGTGTTAAAAGGAAAGTTAGAGTGACCAAAGTTGAAATTGGGGTGAAAATTTTATTAAAACATAAAGATCTCCCTCCCTCCCCTGCGTGTACACTCACCATCACTTTCCCAAATTTCTTTTCCCTGAGAATTTGCCATTGTTGAAGAAGAAAAGGTAAGCTTTTTGTTTTGTTAATTTTTCTTCTTTTAATTTACTACTCCATTTTCAAATCTAATTATATATAAATGTTCAGGGTGTTGAATAGATTATTTCTACCGGATCAAATATATTTTCTTGACACTTTTCCAAAAAATAGGTAAGTTACTAATCCCCCTTTTAAATGTTAAAATGGTCATAAGTATGCTTTATATGCTTTATATGTGATAAAACAATGTTTTGGTATGTTTTTGTATACTTGTAAATTTGGGACAAAGGGAGTAAAATAGAATTGGTTCTAGTTGGGTGTTAGAATAGTTTTGAGACTGATTTTGTAGCTTTGGTGAAGTTGCAATTGTGGTATAGTATAAGTGTTATACTTTTGGTTCGGTGAAACGAAGGGAGTATAATTTATTTTGGTTTTGGCCATAACTTCGTCATCCGGACTCCGTTTTGGTCGTGTAAACTATCGTTGGAAAGCTCTTCTCGAGTACTACACGATGGGTTGGTTTATTTAGTTGGGTTC
Source organism: Campanula takesimana (assembly GCA_026119855.1). Lineage (NCBI taxonomy): Eukaryota > Viridiplantae > Streptophyta > Magnoliopsida > Asterales > Campanulaceae > Campanula > Campanula takesimana. Next base: position 67,983 of record JAOWBW010001290.1, read on the forward strand.
TGATTTTTATATTACGGAAATCCAGTAGGTGTTTAATAGTACCAAAAAGAGTATTAATGGTCCGTTGTGTTAGAGTTGGTCCTTTTGTGATCGAGTTTGAATTGATGTAACCATTTAGGTCCATTTGGGTGTTTGTACATATTTAGGATGATTTCGTGAGGTTTCTTATTTTGAAATCCCTTGTGTGAGAAATGGATTTAACGTACTTGGTTGTTGAGGATCGTGTTCTAGTGTGTGTAAGATTGTTGTGACTTAATGTCAATGTTGTGAACGCTTATGAGTGTTTCTTTCGTGTGCATCTTGTGATGTGTTTGGCTTGATTCCCTACTTTGGAATCATTGCCCGCGGTTGTTGTTTAAGCAAGTATTCTTTGCTACGTTTTTGTGTAAAGTCCAGCTGGTACTTTTGTGTGTGTTTGGGCAATGATAGGGATTATAATGGCACACGAGCCAAGTTCATTATAAGGCTCCTATAATTGGTTTCCCATTTTTAACCCCCTTCCTTAGGCCAAAGGTTGGGCACTTTGGGTTATGACTCTGTGTCAATTTCCCCGTTGTTGTTGTTGTGATTGTTTGGTTCGGGAACCTGTTTCAGCTCTTCGATGCTGCTCAGCTGATGCCTCTCAGATGGCTATTGTTTTGGTTCGAGAACCTTGGCTCAGTATCCATGTATGAGTGTTTAAATTCTGCCTTATGTGTTGTATGATGAGTTGGTCGTTATTTCCAACCGGTATGGGACGGTTGGCGATAGGGAGCCTCTCATATTATGTCCTATATGCTATATGATCATTTGTGGCATTGTTCCTTTATGTTATCATATTAGCATGTAATGTAGTTGCATTTTAGTAACTTACTGAGATTTATTCTTACCCTTTATTTGTTTACCGTTTTAGACAAGAAGGAGCCCAGGGGATAGTCACAGGGAGGACGTCGAGAAGGAAATCTTTGGGTAAGACATTTTGGGAAGTGTTGTGTAAGTAAAGGATACATTATATAAATGTAAAACCTTTTGGGGTAGTGTACCCGTGACTTGATCGTTTTATCACCTCTTTTTGGTTTATGTTGGTGATTTGTAAATAGTAAGTAAAGTGTGTGGCCAAGTGGCTAAGTACTTGTTTGTGGAAGTTTGTTTTGTTACTTGTAGTCAAGTCTAGTAAATGTTGTTTGGTTATATGAACTTTTTATGAAAGTATATTTCGAAAAAATTTCCTAAAATGTTTTATGACGCCTTCCCTGCGTGTCCCAAACGTGGGGCCAAGTAGGACCACGGGTCGGGGCGCGACAATAACAATTCAGTTAGATACAATAGGCAAACACCTATTGTATCCAATATCAATGTTGACACATTGCTGTTAGATACAATAGCTAAATAGTCATTTGTATCCAATACAATGTTCATAACAATCCAGTTAGATACAATAGCAAACACCTATTGTATCTAAGCGTATTTTAAAAATTTGACGTTGTTCAATATTATTTTTTCAAAACCCTATCTTCAGGGATGTAGTTTGATTCGTCTCATCGAGACAAAAAAAATCAGTGTTCTCGGATTATTTTTTCGATTTATAGTTAATGAGATATTTAATTTTGAAAATTTAGGGAAATTTTGGGTGATGACGTGGCAAATTCTGGAACACACATGGTATTTTGCCCTTCCCTTTGTTTGTCAACCTAATTACAAGAATGCCACCGAAGTTTTAAACTAAAAAAGTAATCTAAACCCTTGATATGTGTCTAATCCAATGGCTATCATTGGTTCTCATGGTTCTCATGTAATTGAGTTCTCATAAGAGCATGACCCTATATATATATATATATATATGGTCTGCTCCTGTGAGACCGTGAGAACTTGGATACATTAACCTAATGTATCCAAGTTCTCACGGTTCTCACGATATTTAGGTTCTCATTTGAATATATATATATATATATATATATATATATATATATATATATATATATATATATATATATATATATATAGGTGCTCAAATGAGAACCTAAATATCGTGAGAACTGGATACACTAGGTAAAAAACTAATGTATCCAAGTAATGTATCCAATGTATCCAAGTGAACCATTGGATACATTAGTTTTTACCTAATGGATCAAAGTAATGTATCCAAGTGAACCATTGGATACATTAGTTTTTTTTTACCTAATGTATCCAAGTTCTCACGGTTCTCACGATATTTAGGTTCTCACAGGAGCACGACCCTATGTATGTATGTATGTATGTACTCCCTCCGTCCCATTTCAAGTTTTACCAATTACCCAAATGGATGTCCCGTTGATTGCTTCACCATTTCTTAAAATGGAAAAAACATGGGGGCCCACTTGTCATACCCACTAACTTACCCTCTCACATAATTAAAATGTAGGCTCCACTTGTCATACCCACTAACTTTCCCCTCTCACACATTTAAATTGTAGGCCCCACTTGTCATACCCACTAACTTCTTCTCTCTCACAAACTCTCTTACACAAATAACTTTTCTTAATTTGCATGCATCATCAAAATGGTGAAACTTGAAATGGGACGGAGGGAGTATATATATGATACGAATGTATGTATCAAAAGAGGCAAAAAAAAAAAGGCCTATTTTATTTGAGAAAAAAAAACAATCAAGCCTACTACGTATATAATTTTTAGGTCTTTTATATTCCCTCATTCATATTATATTTGAGCCCTCATACTTTGTTGCTTCACGTTTTTAATATTTTTTGTTATACTCCCACGACCTCATAAAATGTTTTATTCTATTAAAAGAAATATAGATATATTTTCCTTTCGTTATTTTTTTTAATGGGATTATGAATTACATTCGTCGCAAATGACTATTTAAGCATTTTTGTGGTTTAATTTAGGAAGTTCACTAATTTTAACAACTCAAAGAAAATAATTTTTTTTTGTGACAAACGTAAGTAGAAATGAAAACATCTTTATAAGAAATGGATATGTATAATCTTCTTCGGAGTAATTTTTTTAGTCCTCATATTCTTATTATATTATTATATTTTTGGTGAACATAATTTAAACTTATATTTTGCAATAGTTTTTATGACTCTTTCATATATCTATTTAATATGTTCTTTTGCAAATTTTGGGACGTTATATATACATTTTTTCATCATATTTTTGTTGAACATATTTTTTTATTTATAGTTTTACTGGGTTTTATATATTTTGTTACTATTTTCATGAAAAAAATTATAGGTTTGATTATAATCTTTAATTTATCTGTTATTATGATAAGTTCAATCATTTGACCTTACAATTATTTTATACTTAAATACAAACTCAAAGTACGAGTTAACACAAAAATATAAATTTTGCTATAAAAAATAAAAATAATAGTAATTTGGAAGGGTTCATTCACTATTTCAAAAAAAAAAAGAGGCCCTTCACTGGACTTCGCCCAGGGCTTACAAAAGGCTAGGAATGGCCATGCTTGTGCCATGTCGCGTGCTTTGAAAAAAACCTCCAATAACATTAAACTGAACTATCTGGGATTTTGAAGTGAAAAAAATATATCTTAAAACACTATTATGTTCGTCTAGACGAGACAAATCAAACTATATAGATTTGTGATATTATTATTATTTTTTTATCATTTTTGTAAAATCATATTTTTATCAAATAAAAAAAATTGAGCTGTTCGTCGCATGAAATGTAACACTTTCTATGAAAAATGTAACACCGTAATCTTGAAAAAGTAACTATTTTATTGTAATTGTAACAATAGTTTTTCAAAAAAAAATATATTGTTTGATCGCTTTTTTTATTTAGAGAAAGTAAAAATTGAAATGTAACAGGCGATATATATGATTATAATTTATTATTCAAATGAATGCAGCACTTTTTGTAGGGTAAATTATCTTTTTTTTAAAGAGTAAGAATTCATGCATGTATAATCGATTGCATTGTAATTATTAATTTCTCTTAAAAAAAAAGTAATCAAACTATTTCACATTTTTTTTTGCAAAATGACTATGTTACATTACAAAATTCCAGTTGTTACGTTCAACCTTTATAATTGATAAACTATTAAGTATTTTTACCACTAAAATTTTTCCAGAAATAAATGTGACAATTTTTATAATAAAATGGAACAATAGTTTTTGCCGTAAATTTATGTTAACCTCAATCCCTTTTGTGCAAACTTATGGTTACAATTTATTATAAAAACTCGTACATTTCAAAAAGAAATGTTATATTTCAGAATGGAAACTGTTACAAATTAGAAAAAAAAAATGTTGCATTCATTTATTATAAAATGTAACAGTAGTTTTCCAGTAAATCTTATTCTATATTTAATCCATTTTCTGTATCATGGTTATATTTCAGAAACATAAATGTTATATTCTTTTATTATAAATGTTACTCCCTTCGTCCCAGACTAAAGTTCTTACTTTCCTTTTTGGTTTGTCTCAGACTAAGGTTCTTAGTTGCTTTATTACTTAAAATAGACTATGGGACCCACTTGTCATTCTCACAACAAAAACATCCTACCCACTTTATCTCTCCTACTTTCTCTTGCTTACTTTTTCATACTCACAACATTTACTTTTTCTTAATATCCGTGTAAGTCAAACTAAGAACCTTAGTCCGGGACGAAGGGAATACATTTATTAACGATGAAAAAATGGTGGGAAAAAGAAGTTAGAGGGCAATAAAATAAATATTATGGGCGGGCAGGCGGATCGATCTATTGACAATCCGTCCTACACAGCGAGACGGTCTCACACGATTCTAGCCCTTAATAAGGTACATGTAAACCCGATAAAAAGGAAAATATACTGTATTAATATTTAATAGGCACATATATTAAGGACGAATTCTTGGATACAACAGCCGCATGTCGTGCGGCGGGCTTGGCCCATGGGCCGACCCGACCGACCCGCCCCGCCCGCCCGACCGCCAGCCCGCCTTCCTCCATTTCGAGCTTGACACGTGGCGCGCTGTGAGCCACATGCTGGTTCACCCAGCCGCGCGCTGCCACGTGTCTTGCTAAAAAAACACCCATTAACTTTAAAATGCTATATCTTGAGATTTATAAGTCGAAAAAAATATTTAAAAATACCGTTGTATTCGTTTCGACGAGACGAATAAAACTGCATATGTCATGATCTGGTTTGATTTTTTTTTAAATAAAACATATTTTTTTACACAGAAAAAGTTTGAGTTGCTCATAAGCTAACATGTAACACTCTGTTCTGATAAAAGTAACATTTTCATCTTCAAAAAGTAACACTTTCTACTGCTAAAGGTAACAGCAGTTTTACAAAAAAAAAATGGGTTTGCATTTCAATTGTTACTTTCTCAATAAAAATTGTTACATTTAAGATATAATGTTACATTTAAGAATATAAACTGTTACAATTGAGAAAAAAAATGTTACATTCATTTTTTATAAAATGTAACATTAGTTTAGTTGTCAATCCTATGTTAATTTTCGGATAAAAAAAGTGTTACATTTGAAAAAAGAGTGTTACATTCCTTTTAAAAGAGTGTGACATTAGTTTAGCTGTCAATCTTTATGTTATCTTTAATCTATTGCAGCAAAATTGTGGTACATTCTTTTTAAAAAAGTGTTGCATTTAAAAGAAAAAAGTGTTACATTTCGTTATAACAAGTGTTATTTTTGTTGGGAGGAAAAAAAGTTGGGGGTGACAAAAAAAAAAAAAAAAGGCTGACCTTGCCATCGCACGCTGTGCAGCGGGTGTATAGGAGACACCCTCTATATTAAGCAACCGACACAATACTATTACAACTTTCTTACACCGATAGCCGCCCACATATAATAGAGGACAAAGTCTTGTATACACCTGTTGCACCACCGTGCAACGGGCTTGGCCCATGGAGCAAACCATCTAACCCAGCCTCTTTACCCGCCCGCCAGCCTCTCTTCCATTCTCAGTGCGCCATGTGTCATTCATTTTAAAAAAAAAAACTCCAATAACTTTAAAATGCTATATCTTGATATTTATAACTCAGAAAAAATAAATAAAAATACTTTTGTGTTCGTCTCGACGAGATAAATAAAACTACATAGGTCATGATATGGTTTGATTTAAAAAAAATATATATATTTTTTTATACACAAAAATTTTGAGCTGCTCATCAGCTAGATGTAACACTCTGTTCTGATAAAAGTAACAGTTTCATGTTCAAAAATTAACACTTTTTACAGTCAAATGTAACAGCAATTTTACAAGAAAATTTAAATTGTTTGATAGTTTTTGTGGTTAAAAAAAGTAATATTTGAAGTGTAACAAAGTGAACATATGATTATAATTTTTTATATAGATGAATGTAACATTTTTTTTTAGTAAATGTTACTTTTCTTCTTTAAAAAAAGAGTAAAAATTCATATATATAATCGAGTTGCATTTCAATTGTTACTTTCTCAATAAAAAATTGTTACATTTCAGATATAATGTTACATTTAAGAATATAAACTGTTACAATTGAGAAAAAAAAATGTTACATTCATTTTTTATAAAATGTAACATTAGTTTAGTTTTTCAATCTTATGTTAATTTTGGAAAAAAAAGTGTTACATTTGAAAAAAAAAAGTGTTACATTCTTTTATAAAAAGTGTGACATTAGTGTAGTTGTCAATCTTCATGTTATCTTAATCTATTGTAGCAAAATTGTGGTACATTTAAAAAAAAAGTGTTACAATTGAAAAAAAGAGTGTTACATTCCTTTATAAAAAATGTGATATTAGTTTAGTTGTAAATCTTTATGTTATCTTTAATGTATTGCAGCAAAATTGTGGTACATTTTGATAATGAAAAATGTTACATTTGGAAAGAAAAAGTGTTACAGTTCGTTATAATAAGGGTTATTTTTGTTAGGAGGAAAAAAAGATTGGGGTGGCAAAAAAAAAAAAAAAAGGGAAGGTCGCTCCTGTCGGTGCAACCGGCGCACAAGAGACCACTCATAATAAAGCATTAGTCATTCCGAACGTTCTTACACAGATAGCTCCCCATTAAAAAAAGGAAAAATACATAATAAGCAACCGATACATATTATTACAACTTTAGCACAAATTCTGTTTTATTGGATTATAAACTTCATTATTTTCAGTAACTTCTTAATTACGAGATTATTCAATCTTTTACATGGGCAGCCTCAATATCTTTGGTGAAGTTTGTAATAAATTCGATAATTGTATCTGGATCTGGAATTCCGTCGTTGTGTTTTTCATATTCGATGGTCCATGTCACCAAGCTGCCTCCTCCCTCCTTTTCAACGACATGAAGAGTATAAATACAGGACTTATAGAGCTCCTTAAGATCACCCTCAATCAGTTCATACTTTATTACCTTCTTCTCCTCATCTATATGAACAATATTCTTACCAACCTGATGTTTTCCATCTGTGGGATGATATCAAGTGTTAATAATCCAACAATCTTAATCACATATGACCGTACAGTAAAGTAACAGAGTAACAGGTAATCGTATCCAAAAGGAAGGCAGCATTTAAATTCAACTAAGGTTTCATCGGGTAGAGTGGTGCGTTAAAAATGGATGTGAAAAAAGTCAGCCTTTTGCTAAATAAGCGTCTCAATGGAGAGTTTTTTAGCGGAGCTTATTAAAATCTTAGCCCTTTTTAACCGCTCAAAATAGTAGCGTCTAAAAAAACTCCGTTTTGAAAAAATCTCCGTTTTTTAAAATTGTGCACCAGACGAGCTCTAAGTGATTAGGCAACGTTAATACAGTAACCCTTTTGACTATTCAACCATTTTAGTGATTTATTCCTCTTTCCATAATTATCGTTGGTGGTGTTAAACAATCACATTAGCACCATGGTTCCTCTAAAAATAAGAATGACGCAAGTGAAGTGAGGAGTATTCTATGTTGTGGGTAGTTTAGGAGTGATTTTTAACATTCAATTTTAGAAATGAGACTAACTTTGTAGGACAAACAAATATGGAAAGAGAGGCTATCATTTTAAGACCGAGAGAGTAATTGATAATTAAATGTTTGAAAGACAAAATTTTGAGACGGACGAGTAATTGATAATTAAGTGAAAGGTATAAGTTATCACTCACCCAAGAAATAATTCCATGTAATGACGGATCCGGTGCTTCCCCATTCACCTTCATGCAGAGTACAACCCTGTACCGTATTAGGGCTCATGTTGGGAACATGGTGTGGTGTGTGCCTCAAGAGTTTGTGAAATGCATCACCATTTGATTTGATATCAATGGTAACAGATTTCTTACCAGTTAAGCCCATTACTCTACCCTTAAAATGAGACTAATGAAAACCAATTGATGGATGGAAATATTGTTGTGAACCTTTCTATTTATAGTGTGAACGATGAAATGAGCGTATGATTTTCATGCCAATGACGTATTTTTTAAACTATCTTTAAATAGCTACTCTTATTGTCCTTTTATGAATTACTCATTTCATCTCATACTAAATGCTATGCTTTTCTCTATTAGTTACTTCCCATATTTGTTCCAAACATACTCCATCCGTCCTGTAACAATGTGTATAAACTCAATTTTTGAGTGTCCCACTGATAAGTCACACTATCCTTAACTCAAATTTTTTTATGTATTACTTTATTCAATAGGACCCACTTGTCATACTCACAACAACTATCCACCACTTTTTACCCCAATTTCTCTCTTATACTTTACTTTTCATACTCACAACAACTACCAACTACTATTCTTTTCATAATTCTCATCCACAATTTGTCCATTTATTATAGGACGGAGGTAGTAGTATATGGTATGCCCATTTGGATGGAGAGAGTATCAAGAGGACCTTATAGTTTTCTTTTCTCACTGTTGGGACTATGCCTTTGAATCAATGCATTTTGGTTAAGGATATGTCCTCGACATATCGAGATAATTCCTGGGATTTGAATTGGCGAATAAAATAAGAAACCAACTAGAAAACATTGCAACAGGGCTGCACGGCCATGCTTTTTGAGAGGCATGGTCGTGCAACAAAATAAGTCAACTTGGCCAACATTCAGTGGCACGGTCGTGCTAAGAGTAGAGAACGACCGCGCATGTTGGGTTGCGCCAAGTAGTTTGTCGTTCTAAGTGTCTGAAACAATGAAGAAATATGGGTTGACTTTGGTTTGAAAATGTGACGTGTTTTGCTCTTGGTTGTTAAATGGAATTAGGACTCTTTACGTCCTAAATATTTTGGTACTCCATTTGTGTAAAGAATTATTCAAGAATTAGGATAGTGAATTCCTAATGAGAATATAACTACTTTGTAAACAAGAAATAAGATTCTTTTTCCTTTGGGGTTTTAGGTATTTATGACTATAAATACTACCCTATACCATAGCATAATTTTGGCCGGTTATCTTTGAGAATTACAAGTAGAGATCTAAGATCTAGATTTAAATTGACGAAATTATTTGACTAAATGATTTGTCCAACTAGATTAGTGAACATCGTCTATTGTAATTGGTCATTGAATAATAATATAATCTCCCTCAGCCCGTGGACATAGCCATGTTGGTGAACCACGTAAATTCTTGTGTTCGTGTTTGATTATTTCGCTTGTCATCGTTCTTGTATTTTGCTCTAACAAGTTGCATCAGAGCTAAATTGGTTAGAACAAGATCCACGTATTCCGCAGCGAATAAGATGGGTCAAAGATTTGAATTCGATCGACAAGTTTAAACAGAGGAATAGTATTTTATTCTTTGGCAGATCAAGATGAAGGCCCTGCAGTTTGTGTGCAGTGTACGTGCAGCGAACGTGCATCGCACGTGTAGTCTTCGTGCAACGATCATACAGTGCACATGCAGCGAACGTGCAGTAATCTGGGTGTCTAGGTTAGACACATCAAGATAGAAGTCGTGTTGAAGAAACAAGACTTATTGGCACCCTCGTGGGGAGTAGATCTAGTATAGACAGTGAGCCAGCAGGAATAGTTGGGGAAGGCAGTAGTGGTTCTAGCAAGAAAAACAATTCTCAAATATCTTCTAGCAAGAGAGGCTCGAGACCTGATGAAGTTTGTAACTTCTACAAGGAGGGGAAGGGAAGCGAGGAAGTGATGGATTCTCTAGAGGAGAAGGCGCATTCACAAATCATCATGGGTCTTGGTGATGATGTTCTCGTGGAGGTTGCCATGTGAATTAGTAACAATGGTAATTTTGCTCTAATAGTAGAAGAATACTCACTGCACAGGGATGAGTGGCTTCTAAGGACAGAGAAAAGCGAGATAGTTGAGGAAAAGTGGTGCCAATTTTTACAAGAAGAAGTAGATGGGCAGACAATCCTAATATACAAGATGACTATCCGAAGATTGAGTTGGGAAAGTTTGTTTCGGTGGACGAGGTTCATGGCCAAATGAACTCGCCAAGCACGAAAAACTGTTAGTCGCCTGGAAGGGGCGGTGCTCTAGATATGCGGTTTAAAGGCACTAAGGAATGCTAGGCGTATCATATTGTCTGATTGCTTGGGAGGAGCAAGGTTGTCCGGTGTGATAAATAGTGATTGAGGTAAAGCACAAGATTGCATTCTATTCACCTTTAAATGAGCGGGTTCGAAGCTCATCATTGGATTTGAATTGAGTGTATAGTCTCATGTGTTCGGCGAAACACTATTTTGATGGTCTAGAAGGCTTTCTGAGACATCAATGCTAGTTTTTTGGCTCTCATCAGCGTTATGGAAAGGTCAAAAAAAAAAGATAAGTAAGATCACATGTTAGTGGAGTTTTGTGGCAGTTCATGCAGACATCACGCAATCGTGCATTTCATGTGCAATTTTCGTTTGTTCAGATGCTTATGAAGAAGAAATCCAAATGAGTAATCAAGAATTCGAGATACATCGCCAGAATGAAAAGTGATTTGTTCAAGTCATTCAAGGGTGTTTTCTCGGTTTGTTGGTGATCCAAGAATAGTTTGAAGCACGTTGAAGTTTGAGACAAGATCAACTTTCGTCATCTAGGTAATATGGTATAAGAATTTGGTGCTCGAGGATTTGGTATTTCGGATATGGTGGTCAACATTGTGGTGAAGGATGTAGGGATCTAGAAATCATTTCACAAGTTGAGAAGATCGTTTGCTTGACTAAGTAAACATGGTTGTTCTTGGGTAACCAAAGTCTTGACAAAGACAAAAGGCGGTGGCGGAGGTGGAGAGATATTCAAAAGCGGAGGATTCAACTCAAGGGGGGAGTTGTGGTCGGTTCGTGGATATGAATTATGGTTCGAGAAGATTCAAACTCTAGGTGGAGATTGTTGGGAATATGCCTTTGAATCAATGGCATTTTGGTTAAGGATATGTCCGCTATAACTCAAGATAATTCCTGGGATTTTGAACTAGAAAATAAAAGGAGAAAACAACTAGAAAAGTGTTGCACGGTTGTGCTCTTTGAGAGGCACGGTCGTGCAATAGAAAAAGTCAACTTGGACAACATTCAATGGCACGGCCGTGCTAAGGATGGAGCACGACCGTGCATGCTGGGTTACGCCAAGAAGTTTGTTCTTTTAGGCGTATGAAACAAGGAAAAATGATGGGTTGACTTTGGTTTGATAAAGTGATATGTTTTGCTCTTGGTTGTTAAATAGAGTTAGGACTCCTTCCAGCTAAATATTTGGTACTCTATTTGTGTGAAGGATAATTCAAGAATTAGGAAAGTAGATTCCTAATGAGAATAGAATTACTTTAAACACAAGTGTAAGATACCCGCGGGAAATGAGAACGTCCCCTCGAGAATCAAACACGGAACTTTATTTTACAAGAAAACGGAGTCGCCACGTTAAATTAATTTTAAACCCAATTTAACGAAAAATGGTTAGAGAAAATGAGTTCGGAGGTCAGGTTACATCTTGGGAAGAACGTTTCATGGTTCACCCAATCCGCCTCGGAAAACCGTGTCTCCCTAAGTTTGTTGACCAAAATGTGCAAGTGTGTGTGTCTGTATTTTGAAAGTGGGAAAAGCTGTCTTTTAACAGTTAGAAAATTAACAGAAAAGGGTTTATTTGTAAAGATGTTGATATAATAAGGTTTAAAAAGGAGAAAACATTTCCCGGACAAACCATCCGTACGGATGGTTAGGGCTGTCCTGAAGATTTTGCAGATGTATCAGAAACAGTCCAGTTTCAGGCAGAAATAGAGCTTTCTGCTGAAACTGGACAGAAATGTGACTTTTCAGTTTATTGTGTTGTACATGAACATGCATAACAATATTCCTATGCTCTTGATCATTAGATTAGACACCAAAACCAAGGATTTGGGTATGATCAAGGCAATCATTGGAGAAAGAAATGCAAAAGGTGATGATCATGGCTTTTAGCCAAGACAACCATTTGGATGGTTAAAGATTGAGACTTTAACATCCAAATGGATGATTCATCCAAAAATAAGTCTTTGGGACAATAAAATCATCCTTTGAATGGATAAAGATTGAGTCTTTATCATCCAAAGGTGACATTTTTAGGTCTAGAACAAAGTTTGGGTGGTAAAGATTGAGACTTTACCACCCAAACAGGATTATTATGGCAACAAATGAAAAAATACAAGCTAAATGTACAAGGCTTTCTCCATATGTGCAATGGGTCACCAAGCCAAAAGTAAAGACATAAAAGTAAAGACATGAATGTAAATGACATAAATGTAAATGGCGTAATCATAACAAGTCATGATCAACCTTTGGTTTGTAACCCTTAATCACACATAAAGCATAAGGGCACCATGGAATCACCTCATGACTTGGTTCCAATTCATAATATTGTAAGAATGTAAGACATTTGTATATAAAAGTGACAAACAATGTAAATAATCAACAATGTAAGCAAAGTAACAAGAGAGATGTGAGATGGAGAGAAGATGGGGAGAAGGAGGCCTCACCAATTTTGGTTTTAGCCTATCTTCCTCTCTCTTTTTCACTCAAGTTTGTGGTGTTGTGTTTCTGCTGTGTTTTGACAGAGTTTCACTACTCTCTACTATTTTCTCTCCCCCCCCCTGAAATGATCAGAAAAGGCTTTAATTTATAGGGACTTGGAGGTCCTAAACCATCCGTACGGCTGGTGGCTCTTCGGGGCCAAACCATCCGTACGGCTCCTAGGGGCGAAATTTGGAACTTTCTACTTTTTATTCCAGAACAGTCCTAAGGTTTTTGGTTTATCCTAGTGAGGTCCTAGCCTATCAGGTTTATCCTTAAATAGTACGAAGAATACTTCTAAGTTAGTTTCAATTCAGATTGGGGTATTTACAAAGCCCCTCGGCAACGTTGCTTTGGGAAAGCGGGGTTGTCGACTTAAAAAGCATCCCAATCTGTCTATGATAGGAGGACGGTATGACCGATTTGGTTAAACGGCTGGACCTAGGGGTATAGGATTCCTACGTATCCTGTTTACGGGGAATCAAGCCTAACGTAGTTCAAGCAAAGGAAGTTTTGGGACATGGGAGGTATGATAAACGACTATTTTATAGTCTTTTATAATATATATTACCTATCATTTTATCTTCAAATCATAGATTTATTTAGTTAATTAATTCATTTTATCTATGTTTTATGGATTTTATGCTTGGTAGTGTTCTATGGTTGAAACAGGTTTATTAGGGACTTTTCGGGTCAAAATATGGCTCATATGATAGAACGGAGCAAAGGGGTCAAAGATGGAACAATTTGAGATGAAAAAAGAAGTGGAAAATCGCATTTTTAGGGCAGCACGACCGTGCTTACAATTCAGCACGACCATGCCATTGTTGTCAAGAAAAATGGCCAAAACCAGATTTCTGCACGGTCGTGCCATCTTCAAGACTCTACCGCACCAGGTTCCTTGGTCCGACCGGACCACAGTGTAAACCCGACCGGACCTTGAAGAAATAATGTTTCCAGAGCATTGGTCCGCCCTGACCCATATCAAGACCCGCCCGGACCCCTCTTATGCCTGTTCTGAATAAATACTTCCAAGAGGTGTCTTTTGGACTGAGTTTTGGGAAAAGTCACATCTTTCAGCCCAAATGCCTATATAAGAAGGACATTCCATCCTTGTAAAATATGTAGAAATTATTGTAAAATCACTCTAGAAAATTTATAACATTATTTATGATTCATCATTGAAGAATCATAGAAGTGTTCCTGTACAAATTCCAAAAGTTGAAGTAATATATTGAAGTTATCCTCAAGTTTTCCAATTCCGTTCATCACTGCAAGAATAAGTGTTCTCTATCTTTATCTTTATTTCATGCTTATTTTTATTTCATTGATGAATGTTATAAGAAAAATGACTTGTGAATAAAACCTTTTTAGTTCTTGGGGTTGGAATTTACTTAATATGTTTTCAAAAATTGTTTATCATGTCTGAACTTATTTTCTAAAACCATTCATAAACCAATTCTTTTATATTATTTTATCACGTCTACAATTATGAATGTCGACCATATTTGTATGAATCTTAGTTAGTCAAGAGATGGAGCGAAAGTGGAATCTTGACTAATGGAACCATATAAATAGAACTAGATGCCATTAATCATGAAAGTAGGTTAATCATCTAGGGATGGTCCTTCGTTGGAAATACGTGGATATTTTATGTACTTAAAGGGTTTTAACTGATTAACGGAACCCTCGAAAGATAGGCCGTGTCGGTTTTAAAATACACTTGTTACTTAACTTGACCAATGAGAGAGTAGCATGAATGGCATATCATCCTTGTTTTATGTTTTGAACTAAATTTTATAAAAACATAATTGACATTACTTGAACATATTATGTTATAAGTTCCAACCCTGGGAATGTCTTCTAATTATAAGGAATTTATTTTAAAGTGTTTTGGTATTTATTTTCTAAATCTTTCTCTACAAACTCGAACAAAATCTCCCAATCAATCTTTTATTTTAAAAGTATTCATAAAAGCAAATATTTATTTAGTCCTTTGTCCTCGTGGGATCGACCTGTACTTTCACAATTACTATACTACTTACAACCCGTGCACTTGCGGTATTTATAACTAAGCCTTCGTTTAGCCCTAACAAGTTTTTGGCGCCGTTGCCGGGGACAACTGTTTACTTTTAAATTATTTTCTTTATATTTATTTCTTGTTTTTATTTTTTTGTTTATTTAACATCTCTTTCAAAGTCTTTTGTTCTTCTAACTTTCTTTAGTAAAGGAAATGGCACAGAACGGAGAAGGAGAACCCGTTACACCACCTCCTAGAACCCTTCGGGACATCGTTAATCCGAGTACCCCGGGTACTAGAACACCAATTCCGTACCAAATGCCGACGCAGCCCATTTTGGGATGAAACCTCAACTTATACACATGGTAATGAACAACCAATTTGGAGGCTCGGTACTTGAAGATCCCCACCTTCACATCCAAACTTTTCTGGAGTACTGTGACACCACCCGAAGCCTAGGTTTCACACCCGAAGCCATAAGGATGCGCCTTTTCCCATTCTCTTTGAAGGACAAGGTGACACAATGTTGAACTCGGTCCCCCACAACTCTTTAACAACATGGGACCAAGTTCAAGAGGCATTCCTTGGGCGTTTCTTCCCTCCAAGCAAGACCGCTCAAATTAGGACTAAGATTACAAATTTTAGCCAAAAAGGAGACGAGTCGTTCTATGATGCATGGGAGTGATACAAGGAGCTCCTAAGGATGTGCCCACACCATGGGCTCGAGAAGTGGTTGATAGTACACACCTTTTACAACGGTCTCACATTCAAGACAGGGGAGACCATTGATGCCGCAGCAGGAGGAGCATTGATGAATAAAGCGGTGGATGAAGCATATGACTTGATCGAGATTATAGCATTGAACCATTATCAATTGTCTAATGAGAGGGAGCAAGCACAAGGGACTCCAGGTAAGTATAATGTAGATGTTGTCTCTCTCCTCTCATCTAAAGTTGACATGCTTCTTAAAAAATTTGAAACTCTTAATGTGAGTCCCGTGGCTAATGTTAACATTTTTTGTGAGTTATGTGGGTCAAACTCACATAACTCTGAAAGTTGTGAATTGCTTGACACTAATTCTAGTGAGCAAGCCAACTTCATTGCTTCTAATGGGAAAAGAGGGGGTATGTATTCAAACACATACAATCTGGAATGGAAAAATCACCCCAATTTCTCCTATAGAAGAAATAATGTTTTAAACCCACAACCTTCTACACAACGACCGAGATTTGCACAAAAGAATTTCAATAATGCTTTCCCTCCCCCTAAATCTAAATTGGATCTTCTCATGGACTATATTGTAGAACAAAATAAAAATCAAGAGAAAATCAATAATGAATTTAGAGAAAACTTTAAGGCTCTAAATAGTAGGTTTGATAATCTAGCCGCCCATAATAAGGTGCTAGAGAACCAACAAGTTTTTGATGCTAAAGCGGTAGTTTTTAGGAATGGAAAAGAGTTGGTAGATCCCCTTCCTAAAGAAAATATAAAACCTAATGAGGAGAGAATTAGTCCAACCCCACCGTTGGTTGAGACTAATAAAGAAGTTGAAAAGGGGACGGAATCCCCTATGATTTCTAGAAATTTTGATCCGCCAATACCTTACCCCCAACGGTTGGTAAGGCAAAACTTGATAAACAATTTGCAAAATTTTTGGAAGTTTTGAAATTAATTTACATCAACATACCTTTTACCGATGCTTTGAAACAAATGCCATCTTATACTAAATTTTTAAAGGATATTATTTCTAACAAAAGAAAACTAGAGGAGTATGAGACCATTGCATTAACGGAGGAGGTAAGTGCCGTTTTACAAAGAAAATTACCTCCAAAATTAAAAGATCCTGGAACTTTCTCTATCCCTTGCAACATAGGTAAATTTGATGTTGAAAATGCATTATTAGATCTAGGGGAAAGCGTAAGCCTCATTCCGCTATCAGTTAGTCAGAAAATTGGTGTGGGGGAACTCAAACCCACCACCATTTCTCTCCAACTAGCGGACCATTCCATTAAATACCCTGTGGATATTATGGAAGATATTCCTTGTCGAGTTGGGAAATTGATCATCCCAGTCGAATTTGTAGTTCTTGAGATGGAAGAGGACCATCACATCCCCATTATCTTAGGTAGACCATTTCTTGCCACCGCTGGGGTAATTATTGATGTTAAAAATGGTAACCTTTCATTAAATGTAGGGAATGAGAAGGTAGAATTTAATTTGACAAAATTAATGAAAGATCCCAATCTTGAGAACCCTTGCTCCGATATGAATATGCTAGAATCTCTAAGCAAGGAACTAGAGTCACCCCAACCTAGAGACCCACTTGAATGATGTCTCTTGAATTTGAGGAAACCTTATGATGAAGATATTGATGCTTTAAATTATGCTATGTATATTGATGCTAACCCTGCAGCAAAGAAAGGAAGCATTACATTTAAAAAGTTAGAAGCTAAAGCGGAGCCTTCTAACAATGAGGTTAGTAAACCTTAAGTCGAATTGAAGCCTCTCCCTCCAAATTTAAGGTATGAATTTCTTGGTCCTAATTCTACTTACCCGGTAATCATTAATGCAAATCTAACTCCTCTTGAGACTGAAAGTTATTAAGAGAACTTAGATTGCATCAAAAAGCCATTTGATATTCTATTGATGATTTAAAAGGAATTCACCCTAAAATTTGTATGCATAGGATTGATTTAGAGGAGGACCATAAACCCTCCATAAACATCAAAGAAGATTAAATCCTAACATGAAAGAGATAGTTAAAAAGGAAGTCCTTAAGTTACTTGACGCGGGCATTATGTATCCAATCTCCGGATTTTTTAAAATTCCCATACATCCGAGTGATCAAGAAAAAACAACTTTTACTTGTCCTTATGGTACTTTCGCTTATAGGTGAATGCCATTTGGACTTTGTAATGCTCCCGCCACCTTTCAACGTTGTATGATGGCAATATTTTCAGATTTTATAGAAAATGTAATGGAAGTATTTATGGATGACTTTTCAGTTTATGGTTCCTCTTTCGATGAATGTTTGGAAAATTTGTCTAAAGTTTCACATAGATGTGAAGAGGTAAACCTTGTTTTAAATTGGGAAAAATGCCATTTCATGGTCAATGAAGGGATTGTTCTTGGACACATGGTATCCGAAAAGGGAATTGAAGTAGATAAAGCAAAGGTGGAAGTTATTGAAAAATTACCTCCACCCACCAATGTTAAGGGTGTGAGGAGCTTTTTAGGTCATGCCGGGTTCTACCGACGATTTATAAAATATTTTTCAAAAAATTCTAAGCCTTTAACTAATCTACTCTTGAAAGATGCTCCATTTGTGTTCGATGATCTTTGTCTTGAAGCTTTTAACAGGTTAAAAGAAGCATTGGTGTCCGCTCCTATAGTACAAACACCCTATTGGGATCTCCCTTTCGAGATTATGTGTGATGCAAGTGACTATGCGGTGGGTGCAGTTTTGGGGCAACGAAAAGACAAGAAGGTACATGCCATTTACTATGCAAGTCGAACACTTGATGAGGCACAAGTCAACTATGCCACCACAGAAAAGGAATTATTGGCCGTGGTATTTGCAATCGACAAGTTCCGGTCATATTTGGTGTGTTCAAAGGTAATAATATACACGGATCATGCGGCTCTAAGATATTTATTGGCAAAGAAGGATGCCAAACCAAGACTCATAAGATGGATCCTTCTTCTCCAAGAATTCGATTTGGAGATCCGTGATAAGAAAGGGACGGAGAATTTAGTAGCGGACCATTTGTCCCGTCTTCCAAAAAATATGGAAGAATCCGATGAAGAAGAACTTCCAATTAATGATTCATTCCCGGATGAACATCTATTATCCATAAACAATGTCGAAGCCCCTTAGTTTGCGGACATTGTTAATTATTTGGCTTGTAAAATTCTTCCTCCGGAAATGAGTTATCAACAAAGGAAGAAATTCTTTTCGGAAATCAAAAATTATTTTTGGGAGGACCCGCTCCCCTTTAAGCAATGCGCAGACGGGATCATTAGGCGGTGTGTACCTAATGAGGAGGTGAATGATATTCTTCATCATTGTCATTCTTCTCCTTATGGTGGGCATGCAAGCACATCTAAAACCGCCGCCAAGGTTCGCCCACACTTTACAAAGATTCTCGAAATTTTGTTCTTACTTGTGATCATTGTCAACGTACTGGAAACATCTCAAGAAGGAATGAAATGCCTCTTAACCAAAATTCTAGAGGTCAAGATCTTTGATGTATGGGGCATAGATTTCATGGGGCCATTTCCATCATCCAACAACAACAAATACATAATGGTGGCGGTGGATTATGTGTCCAAATGGGTAGAGGCCGTGGCATCTCCAACAAACGACTCAAAGGTCGTTATGAAGCTCTTCAAGAACATCATCTTCCCAAGGTTCGGTTCCGAAGGTAGTAATAAGCGATGGTGGTTCTCATTTCTCACACCGCCAATTTGAGGCTCTCTTAAAGAAGTATGATGTCCATCACAAAACGGGCACCGGATATCACCCTCAAACTAGCGGTCAAGTGGAAGTGTCGAACAGAGAATTAAAATGGATCCTAGAGAAGACGGTAACAAGTTTGAGGAAGGATTAGTCAATCAAGTTGAACGACGCTCTATGGGCATATCGCACCGCCTTCAAAACACCCATCAGAACCACACCTTTCCGTTTGGTGTATGGAAAGCCATTCCATTTACCCGTGGAACTCGAACATAATGTCGCGCCCCAGACCCGTGGTCCTACTTGGCCCCATGCTCGGAACACGATGGGAAGACGTCATAGAACACTTTTTGAAAAATTTTCGAAATATACTTTCATAAAGTTTAACAAAATCAACACTTGAAGTTCGAATACTTCCATTTAACTTTCAAACAAACTTTACAAACAACTTTCACAAACGAAAGTACTTTGCCCGAAGTCTTATAAACTTTTATAGAAATGTACATACACCAACATTATCAAAAATATAGGTGTTACAAAATGATGAAGTCACGGAAACTCTGCCCAAAAGGTTATACATCTATGTAATGTATCCTTTACAAAACAAATCCAAACTCTTACCACTTCAACGTCCTCCCGTGCCAAGTGTCCTATCCCCTGGACTCGCTTTTATCTAAGGAAAACAAATAAACAAGGAACGGGGTGAGAATAAATCTCAGCAAGTTACTAAGAATGCAACTACATTTCATGCTAAAATGATAATTATAAAGCACAGTATCATAGCAATCACATAGCACGTAACATGAGAGGCAAAGCCAACTCATCAGACAACACCAAGTGCGGAAATAAACACTCAAAAGTGGATACCAAGCCAAGGTTTACCGAAAGAACATAACCGCCTGAGAATACCATCAGAGAAAACCAGTTGAGTAGCATAAATAGCTGAAGCCGGGATCCCGAAAACCAAACCATAACCATAAGAACCAAAGTAACAACGGGGGGAATATGACACAAAGTCATAACCCAAGGCTCACACAAGGGAGCTAGTTCATCCCATCCAAGGCCAATCTGGACGGGGGAAAAAAGGTACCAGTGGAAGACCTTATTGTGAACTTGGCTTATGTGCCATGATAATCCCTTCCACTGCCTGACTCGATAACACAAAACCAGCTGGACTTTTAACCAAAGCACTGTAATAAATACTTGCTTAAACAAACAACCGGGGGTAATGATTCCAAATTAGGGAACCAAGTAAAAGACATCACAAGATGCACACAAAAGAAGCACTCATAAAGAATTTTTACAACCATCATGAAATAAAGTCACAACACATTCCTGCACACACTTGAACACGATCCTCAACAACCAAGTACGTTAAACCCATTTCTCACACAAGGGATTACAAAGTAAGAAACCCCACGAAAACATCATAAAGATGTACAACACCCAAAATGAACCTAAACGGTTACATCATTTCAAACTCGATCACAAACGGACTAATTCATACCCTTTTGTGTGATAAAACACCTATCGGAGTATCATAGGGTAATAACCAGAACCTAGTCATGATTTGAACTTTAATTCAATTGAATAAACCAATTCATCATGTAGTACTCAAAAAGATCTTTCCAACGATAGTTTACACGTCCAAAACGGAGTCCGGATCAAGAAGTTATGACCTCCGGAAGATTGAACATAAAACGGACAAACTGCAAAAGAAGAGGTGCGCACGCCCTCCCTAAAAGGGAGCGCACGCCCCCTCTAATCAGAATGTTGGTTTTTGAGTACACTAGAGGGTGCGCAAACCCTCCATAAAAGGGAGCGCGTGCCCCACGCCCGATTAAGCTTTTTGGCCTTCCTGGTGTAGATACCCCGGGGCAGGGCCACGGCTTGGCTAGAGCACGTGGGTTACCCTAGGATGTCTAATTGTGTTTTAGAGTCGCCACCCACGTTTTTGAGGAACGTAAGAAAACCTAATGTTTATGAGCCTAAGTTTAATTTACGAAAACAGAGATTCTTTGGGATGAGGGGTTCGGGGGTTAGGTTACGAAATGGGAAGTACTTAAACACCCATTTCGCCCGAGCAAAGTCGGTCTTGTTTGTTCATAATCCACTTTTAAAGATAAATGTGTTCTTCCTATTAAAATGATGATAAAAAGGGGTTTTAGAGTTCAAATGTAGGGAGATGACTCCTAGGCCAATTCAATGTAATGAAAGGACCGTTGGTGTCATGTCCCAAATTGTTTTGGGTGATTGCACATTTGATTGAAGAAGAAGAAGAAGAAGGAGAAGAAGAGAAATGCTTAAGACATTTACCTATAGTATCCTTCGAAAGAGAACCTCTTGTAAAGCCTTGAAGAAGAGGTTGAACACTTTGTTGAAGAAATCCCAAGGGAAGGTCTAGGAAAGAAGTGAGTAAAAGGTCTAAAAAATAATGATTTTCAAAGTCCTCCTCCAATGATGGATTGGAGGTTTTATAGTTGAAAAAAGGACTGTTTTTGGAGCCAAACGGAGTCTCCAAGAAATCTTTCCCGGGAAAATCATGTATAATGAGCAAGGGAGAGATTCTTGGGCAGAATCTGTAACTGACACGCCCCAGAAGCGCGCGCATCCCACCTAGGCGGCGGAAGGCGCGCGCGTCTGGTCTCAAAGTGCGGAGGCGCACGACTCTGAGAAGCAAATTTTGACAGAATGGACTAGAAAGTTAGAACTGTTATTCAGTTTAGTCCTGGGACTTAACGGAGTCCGTCTGGAACTTAACCAAAGTAACAGAAACTAACAGAAAACACTTAGAAGAGGAGAAACACAAAACCAAGTGTACAATCGGGGTGAGCGGTCCAAGGCGGAGTGTCTACAGAGCCCCTCAGTGGCGTGGATTGCGAAGCAAACGCGCCGACGAAAGACAGACATCCGCCTAGGACATCACCAAGAAAAGGAAAAGACTCGATAAAAGTAGGAATTTGAAATTGCGGGGGATAGAGGTGCGCTCCCTGTGTGAGCGGCTTTGAGAGATAAAGGTGCGCTCCCTGTGTGAGCGGCTTTGCCAATAGCGGGATCCGTTTGCTAAAAGCGGGATCTGTTTGCTGAAAGCGGGATCTGTTTACTGATAGCGAGATCCGTTTGCTGGAAGTGGGACCTAGAGGACCGTTTGCTGAAGTGCGGGACCCGGAGGACCGTCTGCTGAAGTGCGGGACCCGGAGGACCGTCTGCTGAAGTGCAGGACCTGAAGGACCGTTTGCTGAAGTGCGGGACCCGGAGGACCGTCTACTGAAGTGCGGGACCAGGAGGACCATTTACTGAAGTGCGGGACCCAGAGGACCATTTGCTGAAGTGCGGGACCCGGAGGACCATTTGCTTTGAATGGATGTAGATCTTCCTTGATGAGGAAACGGTGATTCTATGGCTCACCCCGGACCAAGTTGTTGTCGTGAGTCGTACTTTGATGTTGACTGTTTTAACTTTGACTTTCGATGGGGTGCGGGCACAGTTGACTGCGGAGTGCTTTGTGCTGGGGATGAATTGTAAAAACTGATATTTTGAGAAAATAAAAGACACCCTACTTTGAGTGGGAGTTTCTATCTTATTTCAGTTTTTAGACATGCCTTAAGAGCGGACCAAATTAATATGTGCCCAGCCGAGTGTTTGCTGTCGTCATTTTGAGCTTCTCCTGTTGTTAGGATTGATCTTTTCTGCAGGTTGAAGGCGCTTGAACGTGCCTGGGCTTCCTTCTTGAACTGACAAGGGCATGTTCTGTTTCTGTCGCTGTCCAACGCGCGCGCATCTGGCTTTGGTCACGGGACGCGCGCGCCTTGTGAACCGATGTCGGGAGGCGCGCGCCTCTGCGAGGAAAATTCAGGCCTGATATTTGCTGACCAAAAGATCTCCCAACAACTTTAATATCAGCTTCTGGTCGACAATTTGATTCAAACAGCTCTCTTTTGCCATTTTTGAACAACATTTTATTGCTCAATTTTGCTTGTGATCTTCTTCCCATGGCTTCTAACCCCTTGAGTCTTGATGCCGAGGTTGTCAAGGGTTACGAGAGGGATTTGTCGACCTTCGTGTATTCTTTCAAGACCCATCCAAAAAATGCTTTCATCAAAGATTTCGGGCTTCGAATTCTCTTCACTTTGCGGACATTGAAGCCGGATTGGGACTTGATGAAGGCTGCTGCTGTAGCTTTTTGGGATTGTGATAGCCATGCATTCAACTTTTCGGCTAATGAAATGGTACCGACCGTCGATGATTTTGGGGCCATTCTGGGTATGCCTTTGGTCGGTCGTATTTCTGTCCCCAAGTATCACCGCGGTGTTGTTGACTCTTGGGTTGACCTTTGAATCTCCCTGTTGGAGAGTTGAAGAAAATGATGCACGGGACCGTTGCTGACATTACTGAGCTTCCGATGTTTTTCAGTTTGCATTCGGAAGATGTCTCGGTTCAGTCCTTTAAGAGAAATGACATGGTTGTCTGCCTTTTCAGCGAGGTTTGTTTGTCACTCCTCTGGGTACTGCGGATGCACAGTTGGCTGAAATCGTGTTGCAGGCGAAGGGACAACGATTTAGCATAATTCCGCTCATTGTAGGGGAGACTTTGCATGGTTTGAATGAATTGCACCGTACGGGCGAGATGCGATGAGGAAGCCCCTTGCTTTTGACCATATGGCTTCGGGAGCATTTCAGGCTTTATGCGTCAGATGGCGACCTTTCTCCTTTTGCTGTTCATAGGCGACGGTTGCTGATTAGAGATTTGACCGAAGAGGGTTGGAGGAGATTTTTTGCTTCTTGTCTTACAGCTGACATTGAGTGGTGCCCTTGGGGTCTTCGCCCTTTTGTGGAGTGGACCTTCGGTTTTCAGCATGTGGTTTTACCCGGATTGAGGGACTCTTCGTTTTATCAGCCAGAACGGGTTTTGAGACAGTTCGGTCGTCAGCAAATAATTCATTTCCCGAAGAATGGGGTACTTCGTCCAGTTTCTTATATGGGTCCGGACTTCTCGAATGAGCTTCAGTTGGCTTGGGGAGATGATCGTAGCCGTTGGGCTTCCGCTCCATTGCACCGGGGTAGTATTTTTCTTCCCAAGAGTTATTTGGATCATTTGCTTGGTACCGTCTACCGCGGCATTACTTGGGTAGATGCTCTTCGGGCTTAGTTGCTAGGAAGGGACTTTGAGCCCAGCAGTGCTTTGAGGTACAAGGAAGCTGCCGCTGATGTGAACAACATTCTGACCGACCCTTTCGGTACCCCGTTGGATGACTTTTATGCTCGGAGGCGCTCGGTTGCGCAGAAGATATCGGTCCGCATCAGTGTCCCTAGGCCTCCCAAGAAGAGTAGGATTGATGGTCGTTCGGGTGGTCCTTCAAAGGCCAAGAGAAAATTAGATTTTTCCTTGTACCCCCGAGAGATTGCAATTAAAATAGACCACTTGTTAGGATTTAATGTTTTAATGTCTTTTAATAACTCAACATTTCCGTTGTAATGATAAAGATGATTTAGTGAATGAATAAAAATTGCATCACGCTAATTTGAAATGATTTGGGTATTTGTTTATGTTTTAGACCGCACCCGAAGGTTGCCTACGTTCCTCCAGTGTAGAGGCTCAGGTCTCCGTAGTTCAAACAAACGAAGACCAATTTTTTTTATTTTTTTTTTTTTTTGTGCGTGCACCCTGTTTTTTGCCTAGACCGCCCTTTCGGGTTTTCAATCTAGCGGGCTTCTTTTTTTTGCACGTGCTCTAATTTTTGACTAGGCCGCCCTTGCGGGTTTTCAACCTAGCGAGGTTTTTTTTTTTTTTGGTCTTCGTTTATTAGACGTAAAATCTCTTCAATTTGTCGAGGTTGACTTCCTTTGGCAGCTGATCTCCGTCTAAGTCCACGAGTCGGACTGCACCGCCGCTTAGTATCTTCTTGACTACGTACGGACCGATCCATCGGGGTCCCCATTTACCAAGGGGGTTCATGGCATTAGGAGGGTGTTGTCTTAGGACCAAATCTCCCACGCTGATGTTTCGGGGCTTCACCTTTTTGTTGAAAGCCCTAGCCATTCTTTGTTGATAGACCCTCGTACGTTCGATTGCCCTTAGCCTTTTCTCGTCGAGTAGGGCTAGCTGTTCATATCGACTTTGCATCCAATCGACTTCATTGACTTGGTTCTCGAGGAGGACCCGTAGGGATGGAACTTCGAGCTCTATTGGTAGTACAGCTTCGGAACCATACACCAGTGCATAAGGAGTTTCTCCAGTCGCTGTCCGTATTGACGTGCGGTAGCCCCATAATGCTAGAGGTAGCTTTTCGGGCCAATCCCTTCCAGTGGAGGCCATCTTCTTCACAATGGTCTCGATTGTCTTATTAGCTGCCTCGACCGCGCCATTTGCTTGAGGGCGGTATGGAGATGACTTGTGCTTAGTAATCTTGTATTCTACCAGGAGTGTGTCCATCTCTTTCTTAAAGTGAGAACCGTTGTCTGAGATGATCTCATGAGGAACGCCGTATCGGCACATGATGTGGGTTTTCACGAATTCGGCCACTTTCTTGGCGTTGAGAACTCGGTAAGCCTGTGCTTCGACCCATTTTGTAAAATAGTCCACGGCTACTAGGACGAAATATTGTCCGTTGCTTCCAGTAGGGTGAACTTTGCCGATGATGTCTATGCCCCAACAAGAGAAAGGCCAAGGCGTGGTCATATTGTAAAGCTGTGAGGGTGGAGCGTGCTGTAGATTGGCGTGGAATTGGCATTTAGCGCACCTCTTGACTTTCTTGATGCAGTCCCTTTCCATGGTACTCCAATAATAACCCATGCGGAGTATCTTCTTGGTCAACATAAACCCGTTCATGTGGGGCCCACATTCACCTTCGTGGATCTCATGCATTATTTCTTGAGCTTCGGTCTCATTTGCGCATAGGAGATTGATCCCTTCGTGGTGTCTTTTGTAGACTCTGTCCCCAATCAGTACATATCGGGTGGCTAGTCTTTGCAATGCCGTTTGAGACTTCTTATTGCTATTCTCGCGATAAGCACCATCCTTGAGGAAATTCATGATATCTGCGTACCACGGGGAGTTTGCTTGGACCTCGTTGATCTCAATACTCATGCAGTATGCCGGACTGTTTCGTCGGGAAATTTTGAAGGGCTTCACCATTTTACCCTTAGGTATTTCGACCAGTGAAGCGATGGTA
Organism: Campanula takesimana; assembly: GCA_026119855.1. Taxonomy (NCBI): domain Eukaryota; kingdom Viridiplantae; phylum Streptophyta; class Magnoliopsida; order Asterales; family Campanulaceae; genus Campanula; species Campanula takesimana. Next base: position 94,513 of record JAOWBW010001290.1, read on the forward strand.
GCTAGTGCATCAGCAAAACGGTTTTTGTCCCTTGGCAGGTAGTTGAAGGTGATTTCTTGAAACTGTTCAACCAACTCCTCGAGATGTTGACCATACCGTTGCAGAGTCGAGTCTTTAATCATCCACTTTCTGGATGTTTGATTGATGATGAGCAAGGAATCACCAAATACCTCTAAACTTGTGACATTTCTCTCGAGGCCCTGCTTCGAGCCCCGCTATGCAAGCTTCGTACTCAATGGTGTTGTTAGTGGCTTCAAATTCAAGGCGGATATCGATTGGAGTATACATGTCCTTTGGATCAACAAGTAACATCCCCAATGCCATATCCATGCTTATTGGCTGCGCCATCGAAAAAAAGTTGCCACTTATTTTCTTCTGTTGTAGCACAAATTAAATGCTCGTCGGGGAACTGTACATCTTCCCCCTTCACTTCGTCACACGGAAATTCAGCAAGCTGATCACCGAACACTTTCCCCCTGATGGATTTGAGTGTGACGTAAGTGATATCGTAGCCAGCGAGCATGAAATACCATTTGGCTATTCTTGTTGACATGAAGGGCTTCTCGAAGATATAGCGGAGCGGGTCTACTTTTGCTACCAACTTGATTGGGAAGGCCTCCATGTAATGTTTGAGCTTTTAAGTAACCCAAACCAATGCAGCACAAGACTTCTCTAAGACAGAGTAGTTCTTTTCAGCTCCTTGAAACCGGCGGCTGACAAAGTAGATAGCATTCTCTTTTGTGGAGTCTCGCTGTTCTTGCGCTAACATAGCCCCTAGGGCTTCATCATAGACAGTGAGATAGAGCAAGAGAGGCTTCTCTTTGTGTGGTGGAACCAAAACTGGAGGGCATGTCAAGTAATGCTTCACTTGGTCAAAGGTTTCTTGGCACGCATCGGTCCATTCTAGAGCCACATTCTTTTTGAGTAGCTTGAAAATCGGCTCACACATGGAAGTGAGTTGGTGCACAAACCGACTGATGTATTGAAGTCTGCCCATGAAACCTTTGATTTCTTTCTACGTTTTTGGGGGAGGCATGTCAATGATTGCCTTGATCTTGGAGGGATCGGCTTCGCTTCCCCTCTCAGTGACCATGTAATCGAGAACCTTTCCTCTGACGACCCCAAAAATGCATTTTGCGGGGTTGAGTCTCATGTTGTGTTGTCGAAGCCTTTCAAATAACTTGCGAAGATCGATCAAATGTTGACCGTTGGTTCCCTTCGAATGGATGATCATGTCGTCTACGTAGACCTCGATCTCTTTATGAATCATGTCGTGGAATAGATCCGTAACATCCCTCTGGTAAGTAGCCCCAGAGTTCCTTAGTCCGAATGGCATGACTGTGTAGCAGAAGGTCCCCCACGGAGTTGTAAAAGCTGTCTTGTGTTGATCCTCTTCGGACATGAGAATCTGATTGTAACCGGCAAAACCGTCCACAAATGAGCGGACTTCGTAGTTGGCAGTTGAATCGACGAGCATGTCGATGTTTGGTAGTGGAAAATCATCTTTCGGGGAAGCTTTGTTCAAATCTCGGAAGTCCACACAAACTCAAACCTTGCCGTTTGCCTTTCTGACTGTCACGATGTTGGCTAGCCAAGTCAGATACTCAATGACTTTGATGAAACCCACACTGAGGAGATTTTCAATTTCTTCTTTGACTTGTAGAGACCACTCTGGCTTGATCTTTCTGAGCTTCTGCTTTACTGGCTTGGCGTCCTCTCTGATCGGAATTCTGTGCTCCGCGACCTTTCTGTCCAAACCCGGCATGTCTTTGTACGATCATGCGAATACATCCACGAATTCTCTGAGCAGTGTAGTCAATCTGTCTTTGTCATCCCCCTTGAAGAAGCTACCAATCTTCGTTTCTTTCAGCTCTTTGTCGGTACCCAGATTAACAACATGCAATTCCTCATCAGCCCCTGGACCATTTTCACCACGACAACGAACCTGTTGAGCTAGTTCATTTAGGTATGTTATGTTTTCGTGGTCTATTTCATCATAATTTGAATCGTTATTAACTTGTTCATTAAGTTCGTTATTAGCTAATTCTTCATTTATGATGTTTGCAATCTCGGGGTACTCAAAAATATCAAATTTTTCATTAGCAAAGAAAGGAAACACACGCTCGGCTATTGCCTCCATATCCTCTTGGGTGAGGGTATTAGAAACACTCTCGGACTCGAAAGTAAGTGTGAGCCGCTCTTCCTTTGTTGCTGTACGGGGTATGCAACCCATTTCTCGGATCAAGAAATCCTCGGATACTACTGGCCCCTTCGTTGAATACCAGTTGTTGATTGGCTCGGAACTTGACGGGATTTCACTGATGGTTTCCTTTCTGACAATGGTGTTGTAGATGGCGTTGACTTGACAATCGTCCATGATGGAAAATTCTTCGAACATGGAGCCTAGATCGAATAGTTCTTCCCCCCACGGTAATCTCTACCTCGGACTCTATAGTTACTTTCTTGCCCCACCACTCTCGGGGCGTCATTGGAATAGGTTCCCTTTCTTGTGTCGGTATTTCACAATCAGTAAAGATCTCGAGACCGGGCTTTCTGACGCCCTTGTCGTTAACCCACGGTTCGGGAAAGATCATGTACGGAACATCTTCCCCTTGATGAACAAAATAACCGTTTAGTGTGTTGCGGTAAGGCCTCAAGTTTGGGATTTCATATTGTCGCCCTTCTTTGCGAGCTCAGGTCTTTTGATTCTTGACTGCTTGCTTGTAGTTCAAGTCATCTTCGGTAGGCTCGTATCCCAGACCAAACTTGTTCTTGACAAAAGGAACTTCTACGGGGTGCAATATCCCTTGTTGATGCTTCCCTAGTCCAAGACCGGGAAAGTGATTCATGTTCCTCATCATGCGGAGGATTCTAGGATTGCCGAGGGTCCATTGTCTGTTTCCCACTTCTTTGTCGATGGTGTTGACGCCGGAGAGAGTGGCATCTTCTATCCCGTGTTGGACTTGGTGAACGGGTTGTCCCCCATTTCTGTGGATGGTGATATTCTCGGCCATGATGGTGACTATCTCGTCCCCATTTCTGATCTTGACACACTGATGGAGAGTGGAAGGTACCGTATTGGAAGTGTGGATCCAAGGTCGGCCCAAAATTAGGTTGAATGACGCAGGGACATCAAGTACTTGGAATGGGACGGACATGATCATGCTTCCGAATTCGATATCAACTTCTATCATTCCCATGACTGTACGGGGCAGTGCTATCGTACCCTCTAATGACTTGTGCGGAGGGTTGTAAATCGGAGCTTTTGAGCCCCAGTATGCCCATGACTCGGCTAGGCATTAAGTTGAGTGCAGAACCACCGTCTATTAGAACTCTTGAAATAAGTCTCCCCCTTGCCCTTACTTTGAGGTAGATGGCTTCATTGTGTTCGGACCCAAATGGCGGGAGGTCCATGTCGGCAAAAGTGATGATATTGCCGAAGTGAATGTGACCTATCATTGCTGTGAGGTCCTCGGGTGTCATGTCGGGAGAGACTGATGTGTCATCCAAGTTCTTGATGACGAGGTCTTGGTGTCTCTTTGATGATGCAATAAGGTCCCAGATGGATATGTTGGCTTGCGTCTTCTTGAGTTGTGTTAACAAAGGATCTTCGGGTATGTCGCGTGCTTGCGATCTTTGAGAAGAGGTGTTGGTTGCTGCGGTATTGGGAGGGATTGTGCTCGTTATTACTCGGCCACTGCGAGTGAGCACGTTCACGGTCCCTTGTAGCTTCTTCTTCCTATTCTCTAAGACTTCCCTCATAATCTCATCATAAGTCACAACATAACAAGAATTATCAAGTTTATTCATATCATCGGAGCCCTCATTCACAATTGGGATCGAATGAGTGGTTCCTTCAAACTCTCCTACCTCTATTACATTGACACCACCCTCATTAGGGATTATGAATTCCTTCTTATCTATGAGGTCTTGGATGGTGTTGCGGATGGAGAAGCAATTCTCGGTGAGGTGGCCGGTGCATTGATGGTAGTCACACCATTTGTGGTGGGCATGATTGGGACGGAGCGGTTGTGGTTGCTTGTACCCTTGAAGAGGGGTGATTTGTCCTTTGGCCTTTAGAGCTTCATAGGCCTCGGTGATGGTCATGCCATTGAGAGAAGTGTAGACGCGGTCGTTTTGGAACCGCTTGCCTTGTGGTGGAGGGACCTTCTTGTAATTCCCCTTGTCGGTAGTAACGGCATTGACAGAAGCCTCTTTGTTTGAACTAGAGGCGGCCTTGCATCGGTAAGTAGGAGTGGCCTTTTTAATCTCCTTAAGCAAGTCATCCATGCGTACCCCCGCCTCATACATTTGGGAGAAGTCGGAGTAGCAAGCACCACTTAGGTGGGTGCGGAGATCAATCTTGAGACACTTGAGAAAGATGTCCATTTGCTCTTTTGTGTTTGGCCTCTCAACAATTTCAGAGAGCTTGTCATTCCATCTCCTTGTGAAGTCAATGAAGGACTCGTTGTCTCTTTGAGTGGTGTTCTCGAGCTCTTTCCTTGTGGGCCGGTGAGTGGTGTTGCCTTGATATTGATTTTTGAAGGCAAGCATAGCGGCATCCCAATCAAGACGGACAGTGAGCGGGAGAGTTGCATACCAATCCTTTGCCGCCCCCTCGAGGGTGAGAGGAAAGCATTGAGCTATAACTTTTGGGGAGACCTTCTTCGGAACCATAGCCCAAATGTAAGTCTCGATGTGAGCCATCGGGCATGAGTTGCCTTTAAACTTGCTAATGTCGGGTGTCTTGAATTTCTCGGGGAGAGCGGCCATCGTGCTCATGAGGATGGATGATTGATAAAGGCTTGTGTTGGAGCCTTTTCCCATGTTGAGGGCGTCGAATTTCTGATCAATATAGGCCATGATGGAATCGACCATTTTGGGGTCGTTGTTGTCGGTGCTTGGTTTCCCCATTTTTTGGTGCGGGTGCTGACATATGGGCTTTCAAACAAACCTTCGGTCCACTCTGATTCCTCATTGTCATTAACCCCCTTGTTCTTGGAGAGCTTGAGGAGCTTGGCTTTCAGTTGGTCAACCTTGGCCTCGTGGGCCTCCCTTTGACTGTCGACATGAGCTTGCCACAAGGTTTCTTTGGTTTGAGCCTCTTGGTTAAGGGTAGAGACTTGTTGTTGGAGCGTTTGAACCATGGCAGAAAGCTGTTCGAGAGTCATGGCGTTTTTGGTGTTGGAGTCGCCGGCCATTGATGATGTAGAAGCTGTTGGAGTGATCGGTTCACGAACAAGCCTGTTGGATGAATCCCTGTAGATGCGGAGAGTACCAATCGGACCTATAATTGGAGAAGTAGCCCTTGTTAGTCTCGGTTCACACTTTCGGTCCATGAAGAGGTTGAGAACACACAGTTGGGCACACGACTCGAACCACATAAGAAAAAAGACTCTTTTTTTTTATAAGTCGGAGGGAATGGGTCCCTTTTGGGGTTTCTAATAAGATAATGGAATCGTCACACTAGTATATAGACCATCTCGCGGTCCTATATACTCATCGGATTCCATCGTGTTTGTGAATCCTACATGTGTCGGGATTAAAATAAATTAATGTAGTAAAGCATACATGCGGGGACGGATTTTTTATTTTCGTCCAAAATAACCACTGTTGGGGACGGATTTTTATTGCTTCCGTTTCAACAAGTTGGCATGTATGATTTGAAAACATTAGTTTAGGGAAATCTCGGTACATGGAAACCGACTTGGTCACAGAGTGTTAGACCCTAACAAGAATTGTGTGGTTGGTGCTCGGCTAAAGAGAGGCTTAAAGGTCACCCCCGGCATGTAGTCATGAACTACGCCACGGGCTGAGGTTTACCGCTTCGAAAGAGCCAAGGTCGAGTGGAGCTTGTGCGACTCGATAGTGAGCAATTTATAGGAGTAATGTGCATGTAGTGTGAGGTCTATCACGTGACAAAAAAAAAATTTATTATTTTTTTTTTTTTTTGAAAAGCAAAGATAAAAAACACATAAGCACGTAAATTACAACTCCCGAATCACCCGTGTGACCGGTAAATAAAACACAAAATTAAACAGTCCAAGGGTTCAATTCTGTTCTGATGCAGGCAACTGTGCCCACACCCCACTGTTTTGTTCAGTCACTGAAACCTGTTCTTGCCCTGGAAATTGACCTAGAAGCGCGTGCCTCGTGCTAGTGTTGTGGAAAGCGCACGCCTGGCGCATTGTATCTGGGAGGCGCCTGCTTCTGGGCTCACCTGTCAGATTATCAGAAACTTATGGACTCAGGGGATTGCCCTGGTCCTGATTGTGTGATGGAACCCTGCAATGCTTGTTAGCACGAAACAATAGGAAGAATAGGAAGAACAGATGGAAGGCGGGCGATTCTGGAATTTGACGTGGGACGCGCGCGCTTTGGACCATGAAGGTCCGAGGCGCGCGCTTCCCATGTCAATTTCTAGAATGCCCAGAAAAGTGAATTATGAACAGAAACACAAGTTTAACCCTCAAGCGTCCCCAGCGGATTCGCCACTGTAGATACCCCGGGGCGGGGCCACGGCTTGGCTAGAGCGCGTGGGTTACCCTAGGATGTCTAATTGTGTTTTAGATTCGCCACCCACGTTTTTGAGGAACGTAAGAAAACCTAATGTTTATGAGCCTAAGTTTGATTTACGAAAACAGAGATTCTTTGGGATGAGGGGTTCGGGTGTTAGGTTACGAAATGGGAAGTACTTAAACACCCATTTCGCCCGAGCAAAGTCGGTCTTGTTTGTTCATAATCCACTTTTAAAGATAAATGTGTTCTTCCTATTAAAATGATGATAAAAAGGGGTTTTAGAGTTAAAATGTAGGGAGATGACTCCTAGGCCAATTCAATGTAATGAAAGGACCGTTGGTGTCATGTCCCAAATGGTTTTGGGTGATTGCACATTTGATTGAAGAAGAAGAAGAAGAAGAAGGAGAAGAAGAGAAATGCTTAAGATATTTACCTATAGTATCCTTCGAAAGAGAACCTCTTGTAAAGCCTTGAAGAAAAGGTCGAACACTTTGTTGAAGAAATCCCAAGGGAAGGTCTAGGAAAGAAGTGAGTAAAAGGTCTAAAAACTAATGATTTTCAAAGTCCTCCTCCAATGATGGATTGGAGGGGTTTTTATAGTTGAAAAAGGACTGTTTTTGGAGCCAAACGGAGTCTCCAAGAAATCTTTCCCGGGCAAAATCATGTATAATGAGCAAGGGAGAGATTCTTGGGCAGAATCTGTAACTGACACGCTCCAGAAGCGCGCGCATCCCACCTAGGCGGCGGAAGGCGCGCGCGTCTGGCCTTAAAGGGCGGAGGCGCGCGACTCTGAGAAGCAAATTTTGACAGAATGGACTAGAAAGTTAGAACTGTTATTCAGTTTAGTCCCGGGACTTAACGGAGTCCGTCTGGAACTTAACCAATGTAACAGAAACTAACAGAAAACACTTAGAAGAGGGAGAAACACAAAACCAAGTGTGCAATCGGGGTGAGCGGTCCAAGGCGGGGTGTCTACACCTGGTAGCCTAAAACTTCATATTTTCAACATATACCAACATAACCTCTATTCCAACTTCAAAAACACAACTAAAACCCTAATTTTGCCTCTATAAACACTTCTAAAAACCAACTCTACTAAGAGTTTTAAACACAACAAAACCCAGAAATTTATCAATAAAACCAAATCATCATGTAGTTCAAAAACTACTTCCCAAACCAACAATTAACCAAGTAAAGCATCATAGATAGATTATATGACAATTTTTTTTAGCTAAAAGGGGGGGGGGGTTAGTAACTTACCTACTTCTGGAAAAGTATCGCAAATATAATATTTGATCGGGTAGGAATACTCTACTCAACACCCTGAACATTTTGGTATAATTAGATTTTAAAACGGAGGATTAGTTTAAAAGAAAGAAATTAAACAAAATGGAGCTCACCTTCTTCTTCCATGGAAATTGAGAGATTTTGGAAAAGTAGTAATTCAGTGTGTGTGTGTGTGTGTGTATAGTTCGCAGAGAGAGAGAGAGATAGGTAGTGATAAGAATGACATGATATTTTCAAGTTTCACCTAGGCCCCTCCTAGTTCCATTATAAACAACTAAACCCCTCTAGTTATATTTTCACATATAACCCTGTAGTTTTACTAACTCATTTATTCAACTTAACAAACTTTCTACTAACACTTTAACTATCACATATACTCAAATAATATATGTAAGTCAAGAAAATATTATTTAAAACATAAAATACACACATAATTTCCATTTTAAGATTAGAAAATTAGGGTAGGTTTTGGGGTCGTTACAATCACTCCCCCTTAAAGAAAATTTGGCCCGAATTTTAAGGTTACTTACCTTCGAATCAATCACTTGGACTGGATGCTCTTTATAAGACATACTCGGCTCAATATCCTCGGGAACCTCGGACAAAACATGAGAAGGATCATACACGTACTTCCGAAGCATATAGACATGAAACACATTATGGATCTTATCAAGAGAAGGAGGTAACGCAAGATGATAGGCACGATCTCCAACTCTTCCAAGAATCTCAAATGGGCCAATATACCTCGGTGCTAGCTTGCCTTTCTTCCCATACCTTCGAATCCCCACTTTAGGTGAAACCTTTAGAAACACGAAGTCACCCTTTTCAAACTCGAGGTCTCGCCTTCGGTGATCGGCATAGCTTTTCTGTCTACTCTGAGCGGTACACAAGCAATCCCGAATAAGTTTAATCTTCTCAACTGACTCATTAACCATCTGAACACCCCAAATTTTTTTTGCTTCTCCCACTTCATCCCAACAAATCGGAGACCGAAATTTCCTCCCATACAAGGCTTTATATGGAGCCATCCCAATTCTGGACTGAAAACTGTTATTATAAGCAAATTCTACTAAAGGTAAATGGGAATCCAAAGAATCTGAGAAGTCAACAGAACAAGCTCTCAACATATCCTCAAGAATCTGAATAGTTCATTCCGACTGACCATCTGTCTGAGGATGAAAAGCTGTACTGAACCTCAATTCGGAACACAAAGCCTTCTGAAACGCTTGCCAAAATCGAGATGTGAATCTAGGTCACGATCAGATACAATGCTGACTGGGACTCCATGCAATCTCACAATCTCATGAATATACAAAGTCGCAAGCTTCTCCATCGAATAGCCAATATCAATAGCTAAGAAATGAGAATACTTTGTCAATTTATCCACGATTACCCAAACTGCATCAAATTTTCTACGAGTACGAGGCAATCCAGTTACAAAATCCATCGTAACATGCTCCCACTTCCATTCCGGTATCTCTAAAGGTTGATGTAAACCTGCGGGTCTCTGATGTTCGGCTTTAACTTGTTGGTAAGTCAAACACTTAGACATATAATCCGCTATTTCCCGCTTCATATTATTCCACCAAAAATGTTGCTTCAAATTCTGATACATCTTCGTACTCCCGGGATGAATAGAAATAGTTTAAGTTCCACAATCGCAAAAATCACCCATGTCTCGATTCACGAAAAATTCAGTTGGTTGAATCATCTAACATCTTCCATTCAGTACCATCAAATATGAAGTATAGGTCTTTATGTTCAGTGCATCCACTAATTAGTTGCTTTTCCTGTATAATATAACATAGTACAATCATGATCGTCAAGTTTCTCCATCCACTTATGATGTCTCATGTTTAGCTCTTTCTGAATTAAATAAGTACTTTAAGCACTTGTCATATCCCCTACAAAACAATAACACTTGTTAAATCCACTAGATAACGGTAAAACATGACATATCCACTAGAGAACGGTAATACTTGCAAATCCACTAGATAACAGTAATGCTGGTCAAATCCTCTAGGCAATGTTAATATTATAACTATTGTCAATCATAATTTTAATTCTTGAAAATCACATTTGTCAATCCATCGAGTACGTGTAGCCTTCTGTGTCAAAATAGTTAATAGTGTAGCTATCTTAGAATTCCATCAATAAATCTGTGACTATATCATATTAATCCCAAGAAACTGCGGACCTCCATTTACCATCGTATCCACTTTTGAAATGTCAATAACTATGTATGAACTGAGACCACCCCAAAATGATATATCCTCTAACAAGAAGACACATTATGGCTGATGAATCCTCGATCATGTAATTCCTCAAGTGGAATCTTTAACTCTTTTAAGTATACCAGTGATATATACACACTATTTTGGATAAACGTGCTGTACCTGGAAGCAAGTCAATACAAAACTCGATTTCCCTATCGGGAGGCATAGCATACTCAGAAGAAAATACATCTGAAAATTATTTAACAATAGGCACATCCTCCATTTCAAGAACCCTTTTGTTGGGTTTCGTAGTAACATGCGCAGTGGAATATAGCAATTAAAATTTTATGAAACCCAAAGCCATGGATCCGTTCATATGATTAAATCAAATACAACATAATGAATAAAGGAAAAACTAACCCTTGATGACTATCAAAGTTTTCTTTGGTCTTGGTGGAGAAACTTGAAGCTTTATCACGGACAAAATCACGAACTTTGTAGATGATAAAATTCACCCTCTAGCGGTGTCCACACTTCGAACGAATATCAAGAGGCTCCTTGATCTTGGTTGCTAGACCAATAATTATGAAACACACTTTCACAATTTAATAAAGAACTATATGGAATTTATTTGTGAATTATTTTGTTCCTCAATCAAGGATATCTTAGAACAAAATAAAATCTCTCTTAAACTCTTTGAGACTCACAAAAGCACTAGTAAGGATGGTCTGGCCGAATTGGGGTTTTTATACACAATTAAGACATATTCCAAATAGGTAACTTGTGCCAAAAACCTTTCCTAATCGAATTAGGAATTTTTCTGCCGCCAGACCGAGCGCCCGCCTGGTCCAACCCAAGCGCCCGCTTATTTGACCAGAAGGCCCAGATCTTTTCAGAATTCATTCAAGCGCCCGCCTGGTCCAACCTAAGCGCCCGCTTGGTTGACCAGGAAGCCCAGAATTTTTCCAGAAATTCCTTTGAGGTCCTTCGACCCTAAATTCCAATATAGTCCTATTATTTAAGATTCGTTCTATTGTGTGTGACCCTCTAGGATTATACAAAGTTGGCAATGGGCTCAAACATGATCCCATAAGATATGATTAGGTTCTAGCAAACCGTCATACCTACCCAAATAGTATAACTAGATACAAGTTCGCATTCCTTTAGAATATGTCATAATCCTTTTGTCCACGATGTCATTGAACACAAGTCATGGTCAAACAGTCAACTTGTCTTGTTCAATGCTTTCTCGATTCCGAATATGTTGATAATTCAAATGCTATTGATCCAATCAATCCATTTGAGTCCGGCCGAACATTTCATCAACATCATTCCTTCGAGGGGCCCAAGCTTGATATCTCTCCGTGGAGGGACAAATCCATTTAGCTTATTATTCTTCCCAATGGGAATCCGATTATGCCAATCATACCCTTTATAACTACCGTGTTAAGGTAGCGTTTGAATATGTCAAACACAATGTTCATCAAGTGGAAGACTATAATAACTTCATGTATAAGGATTCAAATGACATAACTAGTATGAGATATATGTACGACATAGACCATGACATAAATCTCATACGGCGGGTCATGTCCAGTACCTTGTTCCAAACAAGTACCCATAAATCTAACATGATCATCTCATGATCATTTAGCCTTTATACTAGTGCTTAACAAGTACTAGGGACGGGGATTGTTATAAGTAAACATGAACAACAATAATAATCAAAACATCTCTTTATTGATATGAAATAAATGATAACAATTACAACGTTTATTAAACGTGCCTAGGGCACCACTACCAACACCTTTTAGTAGTATCAAGAACACTGGCCAAGAATCCCATACAACCACGATTCAATAACCTTCTAGCCTTCACGTAAGAAATGATACGAATCTCCCTACCCCAGGGAATAGCCTCCAAAGTAAATTCAGGAACATTAGAGATAGAAAATATGACCACCTTTTTAAAACAGTCCACAGATGCATAATATTTACTCAACCAATCCATACCTAAAATAATATCAAAATCTTGTAATGGCAGGATAACTAAATCAGCAGGTAAAACATGATCACGTATATGCACATCACAAGAATGCAACACCTTATTGGTCACCAAACACTCCCCTATAGGAGTAGACACCTCTAACACATAAGGTAGAGATTCAGAAGACAAATGCAATCGAGAAGCAAAGTGCACAGGCACATAAGAATGTGAAGAGCCAGGGTTTATAAGTGCTAGTGCCCTCAAACTAGACACAGAAATTATACCTCCTATCACATTAGAAGAATATGAAGCCTGTTGTTGAGTGATGGCAAAGACACGACCCTGCATCTTAGGCCTCCCTGAAGAATCCCTCTTCTGGCCCTGAGAAGACCCAACTACACTTCCCGATTCTTTAACCTGGGACAATCCCTCTGATAATGACCCAACTGACCACAGTTCATGCATTTACCTTGTTTCTTCCAACATCTTTCCTCAGAATGCCCCTCTTTCTGACAATAGTTACAAACCCTTTTGTTCTGACTCCCTGAAGTGTTACCTTGATTTCTGTTACCCGACTGTCCTTGAGAAGATCCCCTAAAATGTGAAGATGCACCTTGAGATCCTCTACTATCACCACGTTGTTGTTGTTGTTGCTTCCCCTGTCCTCCTTGTCTTCCTCCACCCATTGCCTCCATCTTTCTCTTATGTTCAACAATGTCATGCTCCACCTGGTAAGCACAATCAGTCACATCCTGCAAATCCTAAAATTTGTGGGAGATAAGCTGTGCTCTGATAACTGTCTTCAATCCTTTCACGAACCTCATTGTATTTATTTCTTCAGTTGCCACCAAATATTAATAATACCTAGCTAATTCAGTGAACTTTGCAACATATTCAGCTACAGTCTTCATATTTTGCTCTAGATTATGAAATTCAACCTCTTTTCTGTCTTGGTCCACCTTAGGAGTGAAATGATCTTTGAATCTCTTTACAAAAGTCTCCCAAGCATATGGTACATGCGTCTCATCCCAATTATCCTTCACCGCTTTCCACCAATACTCGGCCGCTCCAATCAGTTTATAAGTTGCAAATCGAACTTTATCCTCTTCCGTACATTGCAAAACAGCAAAGATCTTTTTCATAGCTTCAATCCATCTCTCAGCTTTAGTAACATCGGGCTCTCCATCATATCCCATAGGCTTCATTTTCAAAAACTGTTCTAACCCATATCTTGGTGGTGCCTGTTCTCTCTCTTGCCTCTGATCATTGATTATTTTCATTGCAGCCTCAAACATGCCTTGGAACATTATTCGAGCCTCTTCTCTAGCATTATCTTGCCCCGAAGACCCGGACTGATCTCCTTCTGTCCCAACCATTTTCAATATGTACCTGCATAAGACACTCAACGTTACTCACTCTAGACACTACTACCCTCCTTGGTCATTTAGTCATTCTAGACCATCTACAACCTAGCTCTGATACCAACTGTCGCGCCCCAGACCCGTGGTCCTACTTGGCCCCACGCTCGGAACACGATGGAATGACGTCAGAAAACACTTTTTGAAAATTTTTTGAAATATACTTTCATAAAGTTTAACAAAATCAACACTTGAAGTTCGAATACTTCCATTTAACTTTTAAACAAACTTTACAAACAACTTTCACAAACGAAAGTACTTAGCCTGAAGGCTTACAAACTTTTATACAAATGTATATACACCAACATTATCCAAAATATAGATGTTACAAAATGATGAAGTCACGGAAACTCTACACAAAAGGTTATACATCTATGTAATGTATCCTTTACAAAACAAATCCCAACTCTTACCACTTCAACGTCCTCCCGTGCCAAGTGTCCTATCCCCTGGACTCGCTTTTATCTAAGGAAAACAAATAAACAAGGAACGGGGTGAGAATAAATCTCAGTAAGCTACTAAGAATGCAACTACGTTTCATGCTAAAATGATAATCATAAAGAACAGTATCATAGCAATCACATAGCACGTAATATGAGAGGCAAAGCCAACTCATCAGATAACACCAAGTGCGGAAATAAACAATCATAAGTGGATACCAAGCCAAGGTTTACCGAAAGAACATAACCGTCTGAGAATACCATCGAAGAAGACCAGTTGAGTAGCATAAATATCTGAAGCCGGGATCCCGAAAACCAAACCATAACCACAAGAACCAAAGTAACAACGGGGGGAATATGACACAAAGTCATAACCCAAGGCTCACACAAGGGAGCTAATTCATCCCATCCATGTCCAATCTGGACTGGGGAAAAAAGTACCAGTGGAAGACCTTATTGTGAACTTGGCTCATGTGCCACGATAATCCCTTCCACTGCCTGACTCGATAACACAAAACCAGCTAGACTTTCAACCAAAACACTGTAATAAATACTTACTTAAACAACAACAGGGGGCAATGATTCCAAAGTATGGAACCAAGCTAAACACATCACAAGATGCACACTAAATAAGCACTCATAAAGAGTTCACAACCATCATGAAATAAAGTCACAACACATTCTTGCAAACACTTGAACACGATCCTCAACAACCATGTACGTTAAACCCATTTCTCACACAAGGGATTACAAAGTAAGAAACCCCACGAAAGCATCATAAAGATGTACAACATACCAAATGAACCTAAACGGTTACATCATTCCAAACTCGATCATAAACGGACTAATTCATACCCTTTTGTGTGATAAAACACCTATCGGAGTATCATAGGGTAATAACCAGAACTAGTCATGATTTTAACCTTAATTAATGTTGAATAAACCAATTCATCATGTAGTACTCGAAAAAATCTTTCCAACGATAGTTTACACGTCCAAAACGGAGTCCGGATCAAGAAGTTATGGCCTCCGGAAGATTGAACGTAAAACGGACAAAGTGCAAAAGAAGAGGGTGCGCACGCCCTCCCTAAAAGGGAGCGCGCACCCCCTTTGATCAGAATGTTGGTTTTTGAGTGCACTAGAGGGTGCGCATGCCCTCCCTAAAAGGGAGCGCGTGCCCCATCACCCGATTAAGCTTTTTGGCCTTCCCGGTAGCCTAAAACTTCATATTTTCAACATATACCAACATAACCTCTATTCCAACTTCAAAAACACAACTAAAACCCTTATTTTGCCTCTATAAACACTTCTAAAAACCAACTCTACTAAGAGTTCTAAACACAACAAAACCCAGAAATTTATCAATAAAACCAAATCATCATGTAGTTCAAAAACTACTTCCCAAACCAACAATTAACCAAGTAAAGCATCATAGATAGATTATATGACAATTTTTTTAGCTAAAAGGGGGGTTAGTAACTTACGTACTTCCGGAAAAGTATCGAGAATATAATACTTGTTCGGGTAGGAATACTCTGCTCATCACCCTGAACATTTTGGTATAATTAGATTTTAAAACGAAGGATTAATTTAAAATAAAGAAATTAAACAAAATGGAACTCACCTTCTTCTTCCATGGAAATTGAGAGATTTTGGAAAAGTAGCAATTCAGTGTGTGTGTGTGTGTGTATAGTTCGTAGAGAGAGAGAGAGAGAGATAGGTAGTGATAAGAATGACTTGATATTTTCAAGTTTCACCTAGGCCTCTCCTAGTTCCATTATAAACAACTAAACCCTCTAGTTATATTTTCACATATAACCCTATAGTTTTACTAACTCATTTATTCAACTCAACAAACTTTCTACTAACACTTTAACTATCACATATACTCAAATAATATATGTAAGTCAAGAAAATATTATCTAACACATAAAATGCACACATAATTTCCATTTTAAGATTAAAAAATTAGGGTAGGTTTTGGGGTCGTTACACATAAGGCATATTGGGCGATTCGTGCTTTAAATTATGATATAAAGGCCGCCGGTGAAAAGAGAAGGTTGCAATTACAAGAACTCGAAGAGCTCCGATTTGATGCTTATGAAAGTGCCCATCTCTATAAAGAAAAAACAAAGAACTGGCACGATGCACACATTATGAGAAGAAAATTCAAGGAAGGAGATACGGGATTACTTTTCAACTCTCGGTTAAAACTCTTTCCGGGAAAATTAAAGTCAAGATGGTCCGGACCTTTCCAAGAAAAGAAAGTATATCCATCCGGAGCCATTATAATCTGGAGTGAGGCACTGGGGGAATTCAAGGTCAATGGCCAGGCGCTTGAAGCATTATATGGTTGGAGACCCAGTTGGAGTTATATCCTCAGTATTTCTCGAAAACCCACCCGCTCCATCCAATAAAGAAGATGGATTACTACAACCATCATCACTGTAAGTTTACTCTTTCCCCCTACTTATTTTCAATATTGTCCTTGAAACATTGAGGACAATGTTTGATTTAAGTGTGGGGGGGGGGGGTAGAATCTCTTCCTTTTGAATATCAAAAAAAAAAAAAAAAAAACTCTCTTATTGTCATTATCAAAAATTGTCTTTATAAAACTTTTTCCTATCTATTTTTTTATAAACTTTTATCCTTTAAAGTATTTTGATAAAGAGAAGTTAGGAATATATCGGGAATAAATGAAAAAATCTAAATATAAGTATAAAATTTATAAACTTTATTAAGTACAAGCATTACTTTTATTAATGATTTTTTGGGTCATTTAAGTTAGGTTACCTTTACTTGTGAAAAATTTGAAAACATTCTTGTTTATACATCACAAAACCTTTATTTTTTTACTCCTTTCTAAGACATGAATGATTGTTATGCATTTCCCGAATCACAAAACTTTCGCTTAAAACCATATTTCCATTTCCACTTTCAAGGCTATTAATCAACTTAAATCTTCTTGTGAATTGTCCACTCGAAAATCTAAATGACTAAATCATTATAGATTGGAACAATTTAAGACAAGAAACTCAATTGCCACGTTCAAATTTAAATAATCAAAGCCTTCTTTCCACTACCATCCTCCACCTCCATTTTTGTGAATCAAAGTGCAAAACAACTTTTGAATATCTTAATAAATGAATAAAAGTCATCGTTAAATGATGAATACCAAGCATGAAGAAATTTTTCACAAAGCACTCTAAAGAGTGAATTTATTTCAAAACCATACTTGTGATCCAAAAGTTCATTTGGTTATTTCAATATTCTTATACTTGATAAAATTTATACTTTCTATATTTATCTTACAATTTTCTATCTATTTCCCAATAAGACTAGGTTCTATTTTGCAAAATTCTTAAATAATAAAAGGGACGGAAAAATAAGTAGGAAGAATTTTTACTAAGGCAATACTTTATTTAAAGAGAGCATTTTATTTCTTTCTTCTTTTACTTTTTCTTTTATGGTCATTTATTCTTCTCCTTCCTATTTCCAAATTTCTAACTTGCTTAGGGACAAGCAAGGTTTAATTGTGGGGGAGTTGATAAACGACTATTTTATAGTCTTTTATAATATATATTACCTATCATTTTATCTTCAAATCATAGCTTTATTTAGTTAATTAATTCATTTTATCTATGTTTTATGGATTTTATGCTTGGTAGTGTTCTATGGTTGAGACAGGTTTATTAGGGACTTTTCGGGTCAAAATATGGCTCATATGATAGATCGGAGCAAAGGGGTCGAAGATGGAACAATTTGAGATGAAAAAAGAAGTGGAAAATCGCATTTTTAGGGCGGCACGACCGTGCTTACAATTCAGCACGACCGTGCCATTGTTGTCGAGAAAAATGGCCAAAACCAGATTTCCGCACGGCCGTGCCATCTTCAAGACTCGACCGCGCCAGGTTCCTTGGTCCAGCCGGACCACAGTGCAAACCCAACCGGACCTTGAAGAAATAATGTTTCCAGAGCATTGGTCCGTCCGGACCCATATCAAGACCCGCCCGGACCCCTCTTATTCATGTTCTGAATAAATGCTTCCAAGAGGTGTCTTTTGGACTGAGTTTCGGGAAAAGTCACATCTTTCAGCCCAAATGCCTATATAAGAAGGCCATTCCAGCCTTGTAAAATATGTAGAAATTATTGTAAAATCACTCTAGAAAATTTATAACATTATTTATGATTCATCATAGAAGTGTTCCTGTACAAATTCCAAAAGTTGAAGTAATATATTGAAGTTATCCTCAAGTTTTCCAATTCCGTTCATCACTACAAGAATAAGTGTTCTGTATCTTTATCTTTATTTCATGCTTATTTATTTCATTGATGAATGTTATAAGAAAAATGACTTGTGAATAAAACCTTTTTAGTTCTTGGGGTTGGAATTTACTTAATATGTTTTCAAAAATTGTTTATCATGTCTGAACATATTTTCTAAAACCATTTCATAAACCAATTTTTTTATATTATTTTGTCACGTCTACAATTATGAATGTCGACCATATTTGTATGAATCTTAGTTAGTCAAGAGATGGAGCGAAAGTGGAATCTTGACTAATGGAACCATATAAATAGAACTAGATGCCATTAATCACGAAAGTAGGTTAATCATCTAGGGATGGTCCTTCGGTGGAAATACGTGGATATTTTATGTACTTAAAGGGTTTTAACTGATTAACGGAGCCCTCGAAAGATAGGCCGTGTCGGTTTTAAAATACACTTGTTACTTAACTTGACCAATAAGAGAGTAGCATGAATGGCGTATCATCCTTGTTTTATGTTTTGAACTATTTTTTATAAAAACATGATTTACATTATTTGAACATATTCTATTATAAGTTCCAACCCTGGGAATGTCTTCTAATTATAAGGAATTTATTTTAAAGTGTTTTCTTATTTATTTTCTAAATCTTTCTCTACAAACTCGAACAAAATCTCCTAATCAATCTTTTATTTTAAAAGTATTCATAAAAGCAAATATTTATTTAGTCCTTTGTCCTTATGGGATCGACCCGTACTTGCACAATTACTATACTACTTACAACCCGTGCACTTGCGGTATTTATAACTAAGCCTTCGTTTAGGCCTAACACTTAACGGGAGCTTACCCGGAAGGTGGACATCTTTCATCCTCTCCTAAGATGCTTTGGTAGGTGGTTATCTTTCATCCTCTCCTAAGACCTTTTGTCATGGTAGTCTAACCGAAAGGTGGATATCTTTTATCCTATCCTAAAATGCTTTGGTAGGTGGATATCTTTTATCTTCTCCTAAAATGCTTTGGTAGGTAGATATCTTTCATCCTCTCCTAAGACCTTTTGTCATGGTAGTCTAACCGAAAGGTGGATATCTTTTATCCTAGCCTAAAATGTTTTGGTCAACACTATTCTATAGGATGGTTGACTTAAAAAGATGGGCTTATATCGCATTTGGACCGCCGGGGAATTTTAACTTAAATGGGCTTACATCACCTTTGGACCGCCGGGAAATTTTTAACTTGAACTTTCTGGTCAAAGTTGGATTTAGTCAACACTACTCTACAGGATGGTTGACTAAGAGAATGGGCTTACGTCACTTTTGGACCACCGGGAAACATTTTGACTTGACTTTGGATTTGGTCAACACTACTCTACAGGATGGTTGACTAAGAGAATGGGCTTACGTCATATTTGGACTGCCGAGGAATTTAACTTGAAGGGAATGGGCTTACGTCACATTTGGACTGCCGGTAAATTTTCACCTTAAAAGGAATGGGCTTATGTCAAATTTGGACCGCCGGGAAATTTTAACTTAAATGGGCTTACGTCACATTTGGACTACCGAGAAATTTTAACATAAAAGGAATGGGCTTACGTCACATTTAGACTGCCTGGAAATTTTAACTTAAAAAGAATGGGCTTACGTCACATTTGGACCGCCGAGGTATTTTAACTTGACCTCCTTTGGTCAAGGTTTGGATTTTGACTTAAAGTGACCACATTGGGTCATCGACTTAAAAGATTGGACTTACGTCCGGTGGGTGAACTGCCGAGGTTGAAGGTTTTTAACCTACAATGACCACTTTGGGTTAAGGTTTGGCTTGGGTCAACTCCATCTTTGGGGAGTTTGACGCGGAGACTGGTCTTACGTTCGACTAAGGACTGCCGGGGTCAAAGGTTTGAACCTAAAATGACCACATGGGTCAATGCTTGACTTGGGTCAACTCTACACTACGGGATGGTTGACACAATTTCTTGACACTGGAAGATAGCCTAGGGGAGACCTTTAAGACACATTGTGGACGAAAAAGTCCAAGACTTTGGGAAAATCATTTTGAGGGAGATCAAAAACATTGTCTTTAATAAATGATGCCAAATGGGTAATTTTGGAAATGTTTATTTCTAAAGGCAAATCTTTTAACGAAACATGTTAGTCAAATCTTTGGATTTTAACTTACCCGCGAGGTTTTCCATGCATAAATTCCTTTTGAGCTTTGTAAGTGCGTTGAAGGTGGTAGGAAATCTATTTGCCATCAGCATAGGGATAGCCCCAATGTCATCTTTGTTGTTGATGTCAGGGTAGCCCCATATCCTTGTTGTCGTTGATGTGGATGTAGCCCCAATGTCGTCCTTCGACCTATGATGTTGGCGTAGACCCAATGTCATCTCTTGTCCTTTGACGATGGCGTAGACCCAATATCATCCTTTGACCTTTGACGTTGGCGTAGAACCAATATCATCTTTTGACCTTTGAAGTAAGGTTAAGAACCCATCCCTTTTTCCATGACGTGCCCTTTCTTTTGCCTAGGTCTCCCTTGCGGGTTTTCAACCTAGCGGGCATCTCTTTTTACGTCTTTTTATGGCACAACCTATTTTTTTGCCTAAGACGCCCTTGCGGGTTTTCGACTTAGAGGGCTACTTTTTTTGTGCCTTTCTTTTTTTTTTTATGAGTGATCCAGCCGACTCGACGGGACGGGGACTTAAGGTATCTTCTTGGAGGAAACATGCAAGGGCATTTTATTTAGGCAGGAGAGAGTTCCTTTATGTTGGTGAGCTCTTTGAGCAATGTATCATGAAATGGGAGGAAGCCCTTGTTTGACAGAACATAAGTGTTTAGCTCTTTCCTAAGATGAAGAAAAGAAGACTTGTCGAGACATTTGAAATTTGCCTTAGTTAATATCATCAAAATGATTGCTTGAATGGACCGTGTTTATTATTAAGTCAAGATTATAACAAGCATTTAGCCTTAACATGTATCAATGTTGTGATCAATTGAGATTAGGATTTGATCAATGGCAAGAGCAGAAGGAGAATGTGTTTAGGGGGAATTGGTCCTTGATGTGACCAATGAAGGTGTGTCTAGGAAATCGATCATTGATGAGACCGAGGTAAGAGAACTTGGTCATTTTGAGAGGGATATGGTTTGATGGTTTTGTTTCATAATATGACTGGACCCGAAGGTTGCCTACATTCCCCTCAGTTTGAGGAGCTCAGGTCACCGTAGTTCGGCGGGCGAATCGTTTTTTGCTGGATTCGATGTTGTCTCGGAGGATGTTGTTGCTTTGTTGATGTAGATCACTTTGCTTTGTGGTGAAATCCTTGGGATGGACCTCTTGGGGTGAACCTTCCTTGGTGTGAACTTCTTTTAAGATGAACGGCCCTCTCTTTTTTTGAGAGAG
The DNA here is from genome assembly GCA_026119855.1 of Campanula takesimana. Lineage (NCBI taxonomy): Eukaryota > Viridiplantae > Streptophyta > Magnoliopsida > Asterales > Campanulaceae > Campanula > Campanula takesimana. Next base: position 116,039 of record JAOWBW010001290.1, read on the forward strand.
AGAGAGGGAGGGAGGGGAAACATTAGCCCCAACTTGCTATCTTGGACATTGGCTCATTTGTAGCCCCTTGGTGGAATGTTTGTCACTTCAAGCTTTGACTTTGAAGATCCGGGAAGTCCTTTGCTTGGTTGCACATGAGTAATCGCGGTTGAACCTTGGTGGTTGAGCAACAACATCCTTGCCTTTTGTTGTCTTAGGATGCATGTGATGTTCATCAAGAATTTGCATAGGAAAGGTGCATGGGTTGTGTATCGGGAAATGTATATCAGATATGTGTACCGAATTGTGTATCGGGAATGTGTATCGGGGATGTGTATGAAGGAAGACTTGCCATTAATGGTTTCTTCATGCCAATTAATCATAACATTTATTCACATCAAGGTTAATTGTTTGCATATAGCATTTTTCATTTGTGTTAGGTCCATTCGTCCTTATGAGTCATCATTAACTAGTATGCTTAGAAGTCAATTCATCATCTTAGGGACGTAGCAATCAATTGATAATAACAAGCAAAACAATTTCAAGAGTAAATGTATATTGCAAATAATGTCTCAAGTCTAGAGAAAAGAGAATGAAAATGACTCTTTTATTTAGATAACTTTATACATACATGTCCAAGTGTGAACCTTTGTAAAAATAAAAAGACCCAGTCCGGGATGGACTTTGGTGAAAATCTAGATCCTACGAGGCTGAAAGACTCTATCTTTTTTTTTTTTAGGGATGGGTTCCTATGAACCGCGATGGTCCATTTTCTTCCTCGGTTGTCGGAGGGGTTGTCAGCGGCATGTTTCATGTCCTCCACGGGAATGTGTCACGAGGTCTCCGATCGACTTGGCTTTGTAGTTACCGGAGTCGTCTACTCATGAGGGCGAGTTGATAGCTTGCTTTGGCTATCTCCTTTTAGTGATTTCCTTTCAAGGTGCGTAACCTTCGTTCATGGCACTCAGCGAGGGTACAAATCTCCATTTGATGTAGTTACCTTTGGGCTTCCAAGGCAAGGGCTTCTTCTTGTAGACGGTGTTCCATTATTTGATCTTGTTGTTCATATGGAAGGTTGTCTCGGACGCCAATTCATATGTGGGTTCCTTGGTCAATGTTTCCGATGGACAAAACCGCAAAGGACTTTAGCATTTTGAACCTCAAGGTGAAATTATAACCATGATTCGAGAAGAACGCTTCATTAGCGGATTAGCCTTTTAGGAAAAGCTTGATCTTTTATTTTAAGAAAACTTGATCTCCATTTTTTATTTTTTATTTTTGGAAAAACACACTTTTGTTTTGAGTGAAAAACTCACAGACATTTTTTATGTAAACTTTTGACAAGGTAATAATGATAATAACAATCTTATTAAGAAAACTGACAATAGATTCAGAATGGTCACCACATGGCACCAACCAAGGAGTCAAGACTCTAACTAAACCTACCAAATATTTTAAATGACTTTTCTTAAGGGCTTATCACACATCCTAACAATAGACTCTGACTTTTCCTAAGGGGAGGTTGATGGAAGGGGTTTTGACATTCCGGCCCTGACCATAGCTGTCGGTTCATTACCAACTTCCCAACCGGGGAATTCAAGCTTTCCTTCCGCGATTAATTCCTGGATGATGCGTTTTACGGCGGCACAGTCGTCGGTATTATGTCCATGGAAGTTGTGAAAATCACACCTCTTGGTGGTGTCGTGGCATCTTTCGGGTTTCTTTAGCTGGAAATTTTTGAGAGGTCACATGAGACCTTATTTGACCAATCCCTCAAACACTTTGCTCATGGACATTCCGAAATCCTCAAACTTTGTAAAGGGGTGCTTATTGAGTGTCCTTTCAAACTTAGCTTCCATTTGCTTTCTTTTCCCAAATAGATAATTGAGAGGGTTTTACGGAGGCGCGGGGGTGTAGGCATACTCATAACCTCGGTTGCTTACAGGAATATACATCGGAGGCATGCAAGAAGCTTGTGGTCCAAAAGGTCTTGGACTGTAGAAATGATACGGGTCACCCCGGAATCTTATTGGGAAATTTGGTGGAGGTAAGTTGGCGGTGCCTGGTCGGGCATCCATATATGGTTTAAACAGTGACTGAGTTCTATGGACTTGATTGATGGTATTAAACCGAGAATGGATACGATTGGGAAGGTGTTTGTGAGTATGATGCTCGAGGGGTGACCGGTGTGAACGGTGGTTTGCGGGCGCTTTGGGTAGATTATGCTTGGGGTTTATAGGAGGCGTCCCATGGGAGATGTTGGATTTAGAATGAGGCAGAGTGAAGAGGACTTGGGTGAGAGGAAAGTTTTGATTGATGGTCTGTTGGGGCAAAGAAAGGTGGGTATTGGTATTTTTGAATGATTGAGGAGGCGATATTTGGTTGCAATTCAGAGGTTGGGCGGCTTCTACCTCTTCTTTGTGGTTGGTAACTTTGGTGAAGGGCCCATCAATTTGAAATAGAGCTGTAACACATCTTTGTCTCGTTGACTCATCCCGCGTTTCTTTGTGGATCTTTGTGATGACTTCTTTCTTAGCCCCGGAGGCTTCTAGAGCTTAGAGAGACTCTTTTTTCGTTGGGCTATCCAGATTATCCGCGGCGTCATTTCCCAAGCTACTATCCACTGAAGTGGTCTTTCTGAGGTACCGGGTTGAAGAAGTTGTAGTGACCGTGGAACTTTCTGACTCCACACGCACTAGGAGGCGACATGATGCTCTCTTCCACTTCATCCGAGCTACAGGGGAAAAAAAAGGGTAATTTAGGCTCGAGTAAACATTGGGTGAATGCTTGGGCTATGGGTTTAATGCTCATGCGATAGGACCGTTATCCTTAGACCTATGGAGTGGAAGGTGGATGGGATTAAATGGGATCTCGAATCCATCCAAGATTCAAGCGGGGGCCCATTTACAGGGTTGTAACGGACATTTAGGCGACTAATCCTAAGGGCTCAATGGGTGGTTTGGCTACTAATCCTAAGGGTTTAATGGCGTCTTCGGAATCCATCCAAAGATTGACGGGTGCCTTGGTAATCTTCCAAGGACTTAACGGGTTCCTAGGGGACTATGCCTAGGGATTTTAACAGGAATCTTGGAGGGTAACGGGGATCCGTCCAAAGACTTAACGAAAGTCACCCTAAGCTCTTTTATTTCCTTTCTTATACATTTTTTTTTTGGAACTCAATTTTAACGGACACTTTGGAGGATAACGGGGATCCATCCAAGGACTTGACTGACTTCTTGGAGGATAACAGGGATCCATCCAAGGACTTGACTGACTTCTTGGAGGATAACGGGAATCCATCCAAGGACTTGACTGACTTCTTGGAGGATAACGGGGATCCATCCAAGGACTTGACTGATTTCTTGGAGGATAACGGGGATCCATCCAAGGAATTGACTGACTTCCTAGGGGACTATTCCTATGGATTTAACAGGGATCTTAACGGGGACATAGGGGACTATGCCTAGGGATTTTAATGGGAATCTTGGAGGGTTACTCCTATGGGACTATTCCTAGGGATTTGACGGAGATCTTGGAGGATAACGGGGATCCGTCCAAAGACTTAACGAAGTGATGCTTGCTAGCGAAAGAATGCAATGTGTCAAAGACAAGAAGCAAAAACGGAGCAAATTCATGCAATATGCAATTATTTATACATTCAAGTTTACTTAAAAAGTTTTCTTGATTTGATCCTAAATGGTTGGAAAAGATTTCACTTTTTTTTCACAACTATTCTAAATCCTGGATCGGTGGAGGCCATCACTACGTCTATAAGCCCCTCGTTTCTCACTTGTATTGTATACTCCCAAGGACAGACTATCCAGGCGAGGGTCCTATAGGGCACGTGGCTTTCACCGACCAAAACAACCATTCCTAAAGTCTAGTGCGTCACAAAGTTCCAATGCATGCGCCATTCTTATCATGATTTAAGCCCTAGTTAAGTTCTAGTTTGACTTATTGCCTTAACAAAGTTTTGGCATGACCTTATTTTCATGAAGGATCTTGAACCTTAATGCTAGGCTTAAGGATAATTAGGATGGGTTAGACATTAAAACTTAATGACACGGTGCCATCTCATTTTCAATAAATGACTTAACTTAATTATGGTCAAGATTAACGCAAAAAAGTCAAAGATCGGGTCAACGACGACCTTGGTCACACTTGCTTTCGCAAGGAGTCGTGAACTTGGGCGTTAATTTCGAGGATAATTAACTTCGGACATATATTGAAGATAAGGTGACACGGGCTAAACCAAAAACCAACCAAGTCACGGTAAATGTGTGTCACGGACAAGTGTGGTTGACTCGGGCTCAGATGGGGAGGTGGAACGGACCCGTGAACTTGGGCATTAATTTTGAGGATAATTAACTTCGGACATATATTGAGACGTGCACAAGGTCGAGTGCGCGTAGTGTGAGGTCTCTTATGTTCCCTTTTGAGTCAAAACAAGAATTTTCAATTCATTTTAATATCACGAACAAGAATATGGACAAGTAATGCAAAAGGTATGGACAAGTAATAGAAAAGTAATTTGCACAAGTAACAAACAAGCATGTGAACAAATCAAAATCTTGAAAATTAAATTTTGTACATAAAAATCATGCACAATCGAGGGTTTTGAAAACCAAAATTTTACAAGAAGAACAAGGTTCTTTGAAAATCAATTTATAAAAAAAGATTGTGCACAAACAAAGGGTTTTGAAAAACAAGTTTTGGCTAAGAAAACAAAGGCATATGTGCACAAGTAGAGGCTGAAAATTTGGAACCTGGACAAGCAGAAGAAAGGGGACCATCAGAATGTTTCTGCCCTGCAAGAAATGTCAAATTTGAAACATTCTGTGTGCCCAGCCAGACCATCCAAACGGCTGGTTTAGGAGGTCCATTATTTTTTTCAATTTTCCAGTTTCTGATTCATCTAGCCCCAGTTTATTGTATTTTCAGAACAATCTCATTTCCAGAAATTAAAACAGAAACATAAAACACACAAAATATGCACATAAGGTCAACAAACGAGGACGGGAGTTTGACCCACACAAGGATATCCCCGAATCTTCTAAAGAGAAGTTCGGAAACACCTATTCCCCAGCTGAGTCGCCACTGTAAGATACCCGCGGGAAATGAGAACGTCCCCTCGAGAATCAAACACGGAACTTTATTTTACAAGAAAACGGAGTCGCCACGTTAAATTAATTTAAAACCCAATTTAACGAAAAATGGTTAGAGAAAATGAGTTCGGAGGTCATGTTACGTCTTGAGAAGAAAGTTCATGGTTCACCCAATCCGCCACAGAAAACCGAGTCTCCCTAAGTTGTTGACCAAAATGTGCAAGTGTGTGTATTTTGAAAGTGGGAGAAACTGCCTTTTAACAGAAACAGTTAGAAAATTAACAGAAAATGGTTTATTTGTAAAGTTTTTGATAGAACAAGGTTTAAACAGGAGAAAACATTCCCCGGATGAACCATCCGTACGGATGGTTAGGGCTGTCCTGGGGATTTTGCAGATGTATCAGAAACAGTCCAGTTTCAGGCAGAAACAGAGCATTCTGCTGAAACTGGACAGAAATGTGACTTTTCAGTTTATTGTGTTGTACATGAACATGCATAACAACATTCCTATGCTCTTGATCATTAGATTAGACACCAAAACCAAGGATTTGGGTATGATCAAGGCAATCATTGAAGAAAGAAATGCGAAAGGTGATGATCATGGCTTTGAGCCAAGACAACCATTTGGATGGTTAAAGATTGAGACTTTAACATCCAAATGGATGATTCATCCAAAAATAAGCCTTTGGGACAATAAAATCATCCTTTGAATGGATAAAGATTTAGTCTTTATCATCCAAAGGTTACATTTTTAGGGCTAGATCAAAGTTTGGATGGTAAAGAGTGATACTTTACCACCCAAACATGATTATTATGGCAACAAATGAACAAATGAACAAATACAAGCTAAATGTACAAGGCTTTCTCCATATGTGCAATGGGTTACCAAGCCAAAAGTAAGACATAAAAGTAAAGACATGAATGTAAATGACATAAATGTAAATGGCATAATCATAACAAGTCATGATCATCATTTGGTTTGTAACCCTTAATCACACATAAAGCATGAGGGCACCATGGAATCACCTCATGACTTGATTCCAATTCATAATATTGCAAGAATGTAAGATATTTGTATATAAAAGTGACAAACAATGTAAATAATCAACAATGTAAGCAAAGTAACAAGAGAGATGTGAGATGGAGAGAAGATGGGGAGAAGGAGGCCTCACCAATTTTGGTTTTAGCCTATCTTCCTCTCTCTTTTTCACTCAAGTTTGTGGTGTTGTGTTTCTGCTGTGTTTTGACAGAGTTTCACTACTCTCTACTATTTTCTCCCCTCCTCCCTGAAATGATCAACAAGGACTTTAATTTATAGGGACCTGGAGGTCCTAAACCATCCGTACGGCTGGTGGCTCTTCGGGGCCAAACCATCCGTCGGCTCCTAGTGAGGTCCTAGCCTATCAGATTTATCCTTAAATAGTACCAAGAATACCTCTAAGTTAGTTTCAATTCAGATTGGGGTACTTACAACAAGAAATAAGATTCCACTTCCTTTGAGGTTTTAGGTATTTATGACTATAAATACTACCCTCTCTCCTAGCATAATTTTGGCCGATCATTTTTCAGAGATCAAATAGAGATCTAAGATTTAGATTTAGGTTAACGCAATTATTTTCCTAAATAATTCGTGCAACTAGATTAGTGAAGATCGTCTAATGTAATTGGTCAATGAATAATTATAATCAAAACTTCTCATCACCACCTGAGACTCTTCAGCACACGAACGGGACCTTTGTAATGAGCAATTGGTTATCTTAAGCAATGCCACTGGTAATTTGTTAACACTTTAATCATCAGCCATAAAGGTTCTTTCAAAATGCGTACTATTGACTATCAAAAATACGAAAACTGATACAAAAATACACTCTTACTGGCACTAAAAGTCATGATAGTTAGCAAACATTCTCACTAGCGTAAAAAACACATGAATTGGCACAACAAAATAATAGCACTGCCACAATCAGTTTGAGTGATAAATATTGTCATTGCATAATAAGAATGCAAATGCATGTGTTTAAGAACGTCAGTTCATGTGTTTTGAAATGCCAGTGCACATGTAATTTAGTTCACAATGTCAGTTTCAATTTTGAAGAGTGCAAGGAAGTTTTGAGATGCTCTGATTATTTACACAAATGCAACCTTGGGTTTTTAAAAATAAATCAATATATTTTCAAAATGCCACTGCGCATTTGTGAATACCCCTTTCCGATGAAGCGACGCATGGGAAGTATCTTGTGATTATTTTTATTTACAAAGGGAATATTCTTAACGACATTAAAATTATGAGAGTCGCCACGCCGTTTTAACTAAAGCCAAAACATTGAAAAAAGCATTTTAGAGGGTTCGGGGGTCAAATTACAACAAGAGAAGAATATTGAACGTTATCACTCCTATTGCCCGAATCGATCGGTCTTTCTATCATGATGAATGTGTTAGTAGTGTGTTAGTGATTTAGACCGGATCCGAAGATTGCCTACGTTCCTCTCAATGCGAGAAGCTCAGGTCAACGTAGTTCGCAGAGAATTAGAATAGGCAGAGGAATCGGGATCATGCATAATGAGGGGGGAATTACCTAAAGATTAGGGTTTAGAAATAGTTCCTAGATCATCCTCGGGTTGATGAACCCTCGATCATCATCGGCTATGAAATAACATGTAATTATGAAGATCACATCCCTAAATATAGCATAAATAAGGTCTTAATCTATGAACACGAAGAACATGCGAAGAACATATTATGAACATATGAATGAGCATGCAAAGAATATGAAGAAACTATGAATAAACATGTACGAACATGAATATAAAAGATCTACATTAAAAATAATGCAAGAACACGAAGAAAAAGTTAGAAAACTTACCTATGTTGGCAAGAAATAAACATTGGATCTTCTTGAGTGTTTGAATGTTAATTAGAGAGCAAAATAGTGTTTAAGAACTCCAAAACTCGGACTTAGAGCTCTCAAAATCGGATCCCTAAACCAATAGCCTAGGATTGGTTTATATAGTAAACTGAGGGGAAGATCTGATGGTCCAGATCATCCGGAGCAAGGTTGGCCGCCTGGCCATGGTTGAAGCCGGTGACAATAGTGGCCGCGTGGCCAAGATCAACGCGGAGCAAGGTTGGCCGCGTGGCCAAGGTTGCCGGCTGACTTGATTCTTAAGCTAGGGTTTCTGCATGGTTTTAAGGAAACCATTTGTTACCTAATTTGATAGATTTTGTCATAAATGAGATATTTTGGGAATCCGGGACAAGTCTTTGCAAGGTTTCTAATTCTTATAAAGTCCTTGTATTTTTGGGAAAGTCCTAATAAACTCATTTTCAGGTCGGGTACTAACAGTAGCCCCTCGGCGACGCTTCTTGCAAGGCAATGTGGGGTCGACGATAAAGAAGGATCCGTCTGAAACATGAGTTCCAAAAACAGATGAAAGGTAAGGGAACGGCTGAACCTTGGCAGGCGACCTACGTATCCGCGGGGGAATCAAGCCAAACGTAGTTCAAATTTGATGGGGAAATTGAGAATGATTTGTCCTCTTATGGGGAGCAACGTCTTCTGCTGGGAAAAATGCACCTGCTGGGGATGAGAGATGACCGCGTCGGTCGGGTGGCTGAACCTTTTCAGGTTTCCTACGTATCCTCCGAGGAATCAAGCCGGTCGTAGTTCTGAGCTGTTGGGGAAAGACGAGACATCGGACTTCTGCTAGGGATAATAAACCTACGGATACTATCCTGTATGAAGAACGAACATTCGTTAGGAAATGAAGTCATTTGGGAAAAATAAAGACTACGTTGTCTAAATAATCCCAAGATAGAATGGTAAACGCAATCAGGATCGCCAGGGCTCCTGCCGATTATGCTAACGAAACGCCGAGGCTTCTGCCAACCACGAGCGATCAAGGATACGTATGTCATAGAGGCGCCGAAGTCTCTACAATCATACGAATCCTAATAATAGGTACTGGATCTCTCGCAAACAGAAACGCCGAGGCTTCTGCCAATCACGATTGATCAAGGATACGTATGTCATAGAGGCGCCGAAGTCTCTACAATCATACGAACCTTAATAGATGCTGGATCTCTCGCAAACAGAAACGCCGAGGCTTCTGCCAATCACGATTGATCAAGGATACGTATGTCATAGAGGCGCCGAAGTCTCTATAATCATACGAACCCTAATAATAGATGCTGGACCTCTCGCAAACAGAAACGCCGAGGCTTCTGCCAATCGCGATCGATCTAGGATGCGTATGTCATAGAGGCGCCAAAGTCTCTACAACCATACGAATCCTAAGCAAATATTAGGAAATGCTAAAATAATAGATGCTGGATCTCTCGCAAACAGAAACGCCGAGGCTTCTGCCAATCACGATCGATCTAGGATGCGTATGTCATAGAGGCGCCAAAGTCTCTACAACCATACGAATCCTAAGCAAATATTAGGAAATGCTAAAATAATAGATGCTGGATCTCTCGCAAACAGAAACGCCGAGGCTTCTGCCAATCGCGATCGATCTAGGATGCGTATGTCATAGAGGCGCCGAAGTCTCTACAATCATACGAATCCTAAGCAAATATTAGGAAATGCTAAAATAATAGATGCTGGATCTCTCACAAACAGAAACGCCGAGGCTTCTGCCAATCGCGATCGATCTAGGATGCGTATGTCATAGAGGCGCCGAAGTCTCTACAATCATACGAATCCTAAGCAAATATTAGGAAATGCTAAAATAATAGATGCTGGATCTCTCGCAAACAGAAATGCCGAGGCTTCTGCCAATCACGATCGATCTAGGATGCGTATGTCATAGAGGCGCCGAAGTCTCTACAATCATACGAATCCTAAGCAAATATTAGGAAATGCTAAAATAATAGATGCTGGATCTCTCGCAAACAGAAACGCCGAGGCTTCTGCCAATCACGATCGATCTAGGATGCGTATGTCATAGAGGCGCCGAAGTCTCTACGATCATGCAAATCCTAATAATAGATGCTGGATCTCTCGCAAACAGAAACGCCGAGGCTTCTGTTAACCACGATCGATCTAGGATGGTATGTTATAGAGGCGCCGAAGTCTCTACAACCACACGAATCCTAAGCAAATATTCGGTGAAGAATGGAAATTTTAAGGGGCTTTCCGCACCCAAAGGTAACGAATATCAGTCAACATAGTGCTAAGGGCACCTAAAATGAATTGAGGGGAAAAGATCAGGGGTAAAAATGGAATTTTATCTGAAGGGACAAGGTTGGCCGCGTGGCCAAACACACTGAATTGCAATAGTAGCCGCGTGGCCAAGGCCGCTGAGTGGTCAGATCTCCTTCACGCGGATTGCTGATCTGACGGCTGGGGTTGCAAGGGCGAAAGTAGCCGCGTGGCCAAGGTAGCCGGCGGGCTGACTCTTGGTCACATCACCAGAAACCCTCCCTCTTCTTCTTCTTTTCTTCCTTCTTCTTCTTCCTTCCTCCATTGACGAGTTAGAGAGAGAAAATTGAGTTTTTAGAGAGAGAAAGCTCAGATTTTGAAGCCTTCATTTCACATATCTCTTGAAGCTATGGCATATTGGATCAATGAGGCGTTATTTAGGGATTTCCCGGGCCAAGGTGGGTATATGATTCCACAACAAGAGCCACAAGGAGAGGGGCACGGTAATGCTCAGGGCGGAGGAAATGTAGGGGCTGACCCAGGAGCGGGCTTTGAAGCGGCGCCCTTGATTCCACGGGGCGGTTTGAGACCACGAGCCGCGACTCGGAATTATCGCGATAATCTGCTGCGGTCTACGTTCGACCAAGATTACGATTTTTACATCGACTCTGAGCGCCATTGGTCGATGGGGTTTCCGGAGACGCGAGAGGTAAATTTCTAATTTTCACTCCTTTCTTTCTCGCACATTTGTATGTTTTATGCACATAATATGAAATGCTAGAATAATGGAATGCTAGAATTTGAATTACTAGAATTGTAAATTGCTAGAATGGTAACATACCTGTGATGTGTTTACCTGTAGAGGATCAAGGCTCGTGGGTCCACAGTGACTGTGGGCAAACTGCGGGCGTCCCTGCCGGAAGGACCGGGCGGTTTGCGTGCTCGGATCGAGGCTATGATCTTTGGCCCATTCTTTGACAGTGTCCGCATGGTCGGGGCTACCCTGAAGGTGGCAGCGGTGATAGAGGTGTGCCGGGAGTTCTGGTGGGATACCACCCATACCTTCCACTTTAGTTGGGGAGAGATTACCATCACGCCGACGGATTTCGCGGCCATCACGGGGTTGAGGTTTACTGGTACCCCTTTGCCTTTTGATGAGAGCTTGGCGGAGCGGCGGGACTATAGACAGGCTCTGCTGGGAGTTGACACCGACCTGGGAGGAGGTGTTAAGGGTTATGGAGTGGAGGCCGGAAGGTGAATCGCTTGGTGGAGGTGGCTATTGAGGCCTTTAGTAGGGGGAATATGATTTGGATTGCTTGGTCCGGCTGTTCTTATGGTACAGCTTTTCAGAGATTTTGTTTCCCAGTGGGGCTACTGTCTGCCGGTACTCACTGCTAGGGGCTCTTGTGGACTTGGACTTAGTCGGTGGGATTTCTTGGGGTGGAGCCGGTTTGGCTGAGATTTACCGGGCTTTGGACCATTGCTCGAGGGCTAGCTCGTCGGCCTTTGACGGGTTCCAGTTCGCCTTCGAGGTACGCTCTTGACTACCCTTCTTTTCACTTGTTGAGATTTCTGTTCTATCTTTTGGTCTGAAATGTCTCTCTCATTATATGCACAGGCTTGGGTGTACGAGGTCTTCGGTGTCGCCCCTTTTCAGTTGGTGATGAGTGTTAACAAGGTTGTTCCCATCATGTCGTACTGGTGCAAGGGCAACAGGGCTCCTTCCCGCAGAAACCGGGACAGGAAGACAGTAGATGCTGCTGATCTGAGGAGGGTTTTCGCGATGTCTGAGCCCATCGGGGTTAGATTTTACCCATGGAGCCCGGCCAACGAGGCTTCGGTGGGTCCCTATGTAGTGGATTTGACTGCTTCTAGGGTTCTGCTTGTGGGTCTCACCGGGAGGCCATGTATCTTGGGGAGAGGGTGGTTCGTCAGCACAGGGCTGGTGCGTTACCGTGGGCTGCTTATGACCCTCCTCGGGATATGCTCCGTCCCACGAGGTTGGCGACTTTCTTGGCTCCCACTCCGGCAGAGCATTACAGGGGGGTGATGATTATGCCGGCTATGTACGGATGCGGCTGGTCAGTCCACAGGTATGGGCTAGGATGTTGTCTGGAGAGGGGTCGAGCTCGGCCCGTTATGTTGGTCGGAGTCGGCCTTTGGTTGACATGCCCTTCGCTCGAGTAGCGTGAGAGTGATGAGGGGCGGCCGGGAGGGGAGCTTAGCTTGGAGCCGACTGATGCAGATCTTGTTGAGGAGACATTCATTCCTCCGCCCGACGCTGGGGTACGGCTTTGGCTTTATATCAGTCATGTTCGCACACACTTATTTCTTTCTGCATTGTAATCATTGCCTTGGTTTCACTTTCAGGTGACTCGGGAGGCCTATATCCGTTTCAGCTCGGCGGGAGAACATGTTGATGCGCTTACTGAGGGAGGCGTACCATTCATGTACTTGTCAGAGGGATGACGTTGCGTCACCCCAGCGTCGGGAACGGTCTCCGAATGGTGCGGGCTCTTCTCATATTGGTGGTCGAGCAGTCCGGGGACGGAGTTCGGGTGCCGGTAGCTCTCAGGCTTTAGCGCGGCGTGGAGACACCACGGAGGAAGATTCAGATTAGGCGGGTCCACCTTTATTTCCTATACTGTTAGCTAGTAGAGAGCAGAGGGATATGTATGTACAGAACAAATGTATAAAATGCATGTATGTATATTATGTTCTTAAATGTAATTTTATTGTGGGAGCCTACTTGTGCAAACTAGTTATTTTACAAATGTTCCTAATTTTATACAATGCATGAGCCATGGAAGGGGCAGGTACGTAGTTGCATGGATCCGTCACGGAGTGGGAAGAAACAAACTGGATTTCTGCATGGAGCAAAGTTGGCCGCATGGCCATGGCGAGGCCCAGAACAATGTTGGCCGCCTGGCCATGGCAAGATCCGGAGCAAAGTTGGCCGCATGGCCTAGGACGAAGTTGGCCGCCTGGCCAAGGACAATATCGGCCGCGGGGCCAAGGGCATATGTGGCCGCCGTGGCCAAATCATGCGCCGCCTCCGGTTTTCCTTTTCCTGGCAAGAATCGGGAGTTGTGCAGTATTAATGAACCCTTTGCAGCCATAAAAACGTACCAGCAACCTTTTGAGCAGTTTTTGAGTTCCTTTTAGCCAATTTTCTTGCTCTTTGCCATGGATCAAGAGGCTAGGATCACAAGCCTTGAGAAAAAAGTCTTTATAACCTCTTTGGAGAAGTGGGTTGCCAAACTTCCTGGTTCTAGTCGTAGGAAACTTGATGAACGGTATGGGATAAAGTGTCTTTGGTCACTTTTGCACATGAACTCCAATACCAACCTCTTGCAAGCCTGTGGGAGATTTTGGAATGATACCCTCCATGTCTTCAACTTTTCATTCAACGAGATAACACCCACTTATGAGGACATCGCGGCTTTATGTGGCTACGAAGGGAAGGGTAAAGTTGCCTTGCCTTTAGACTTCATTTGCTTGAGGGACAAATTGATGACCTTTGGCGTGCCTGTGGATGACTTTGATAGGTATGCTAGGGGCGGTTATGTCGACCTTTCTTGGATGCCACAACACTTTATACACATGGATGTGACCTCTGACCGTTCCTTGGACCATCTTGCGCTATGTCTGTTTGCCTCCATTCTTTTCCCTTCTGAGGTTGGATTTGCCAGTGAGGGGTGTTTGGGCATGGTGAATTCGGCTCGCTTAGGTTATGACATTGTACCGGCCATTCTTGGGGAGATGCTCTGTGGGATTCCCCATCTCGCGGCTTATGGTGGGATGCCTTGTGGTAGTGATAGGCTTTTGACCATGTGGTTGCAAGAGCGGCTTCGAGTGAATAAACCGGCGGCTTCTCTGAAGGTGGCCCCATGGATGCACCGCATTAGAGGCATGGCGGAGTGGTTTGAGGGCATGACTCTCAAAGGTTGGGAAAAGTATTTGGCGGAAATGGTGACTGACGACATTCAGTGGGTGGTGCCCATTGGCACATTCACTCTGTGAGGGAGAAACAAGTGGGGCTTCACATGATCAAAGTTCCGACCCTTTCTGGAACTACTTTTTACTATCCCTCTAGAGTGCTTCGTCAGTATGGTTTGGTGCAGACCATCCCGGAGGGTTGGGACGAGGAGAGAGATGATTTCCCTTTTGGGATACTTCAGTTGGATGATAGTGCCTCAGTCCTTCTTTCTCAGATGTGGGGCGAGGCCGGCTTTAGTCGTAGGACTTTCCTCACACGCTCTAGCAACACCTTCCTGCCACGCGAGTATTTGGATTGGTATATGGGGAGACTTGGGCATGCGGAGCAGACTCTAGAGACCCTAAGGGGCACTATTTTGGGATCCTGTGCTCCAAGTTTTTCATTGAGAATTAAGGAGGCTGAGGCTTATGCGAGGAAGATGAGTAAGAGCATGGCTAACAGAGGCGGAGAAGAAGTGGGGGCGTCAAAGAAGAGGAAAGGCGAAGAGGCTCCTAATGGCAAGGCTAAAGGTGTTAGCGAGTTCGAAAGAAGATTTTGTGAGAATCCTAGCAAGAGGAAAGTTCGCCGTGGGCAAGGCAAGAAGAAAGAGACCGAAGGCACAAGTGACACTAAGGAGTAATCCCGAGCGTCTCTCCATAGTCGTGCAGACACATTAGTTTAATTTAGTTTACTTTTGTTTTAGTTTCAATTTCAGAAAAGGTTACTTATTCAAAAGTATGTCAAGCTTAGACTCATCAAATAAGTGTTAACATGCAATGATTATGGAAATAAAAGTTTTTGCTTTCAGAAAATACGACTTCTATCTTTATTTCTTTGTGACAAGATTTGGGTGTTTATTTGTTTTTTAGACCGCACCTTTTGAAAGGCTGCCTACGTTCCCCTTTTACAAATAAGACTAAGGGGCTCAGGTCACCGTAGTTCACTCCAGTCAGACTAGAATGATTTTAAAGAAAGGGAAGATAGAAGGGGGGAATGCTCTAACTTTTGCCTAGACCGCCCTTGCGGGTTTTCGATCTAGCGAGCTTTGTACGCACCCTTATTTTGCATAGACCGCCCTTTGCGGGTTTTCAGTCTATCGGGCTTCTTTTTGCGTAGTAAACATTTTTTTTTTTGAGGGGGGGGTTGTACTAGTCGTAGTAGCGTCTGAGCTTGCTGAGGTTGACTGGTTCCTTGAACGGGTTGCCATCCAAATCTGCCATTCTGACTGCTCCTCCGGAGAAGATCTTCTGTACTACAAACGGCCCTACCCACGTGGGGGCCCATTTCCCGAGGGGGTTGAATTTGTTGGGTAAGCGTGCTTTGAGCACCAAGTCTCCTTCCTTTATGTCAACAGGCTTGACCTTTTTATTGAAGGCTTTTGTCGTTCTCCTTTGATAGGCCCGGATGTGTTCCATGGCCTTCAATCTGCGTTCGTCGAGTGCTGCCAACTGATCATAGCGACTACGAAGCCATTCTACCTCATTTACTTGGTTCTCGAGCAAGATCCTCAAAGATGGCACCTCCAGCTCAATAGGGAGCACTGCCTCCATGCCGTATGTCAAAGCGTAAGGGGTCTCTCCAGTAGCGGTGCGGACTGACGTTCTGTACCCCCAAAGTGCTAATGGTAACTTCTCGGGCCAATCCCGTCCTTGCGAAGCCATCTTGCGAATTATCTGCTCTATCGTCTTGTTGGCCGCCTCAACCGCGCCGTTAGTCTGTGGATAGTATGGGGAAGATTTCTTTCGTTCGATCTTGAATTCTACAAGCAAGCGAGCACACTCGGCTTCGAAATGACTGCCGTTATCTGATATAATGAGGTTAGGAACCCCATACCGACACATAATGTTCTCTTTGATAAACTGCGCTACCTTCTTGGAATTCAGCACCTTGTAAGACTGAGCTTCGACCCACTTTGTGAAGTAGTCGACCGCAACGAGGACGAATTCATGACCATTACTACCGGCCGGTGAGATCTTCCCAATAATGTCTATACCCCACGTGGCGAATGGCCAGGGCGTGGTGGAACTATACAATTCGTGTGGGGGGATGTGGTTGAGGTTGGAGCATACTTAGCACTTGTGACACCGTCGAACCCATTGAATACAGTCTGTCTCCATGGTAATCCAATAATAGCCCATCCGAGTGATCTTCTGTCTAAGCATCCTTGCATTCATGTGGGGTCCGCACAACCCGTTGTGTACTTCTTCCATTATTGCTTCAGCTTTCTTGTTGTCGACACATAAGAGCAACAGACCATCGTAATGCCTCTTGTACAAAGTATCGTCTAACAGCACAAACTGACCTGCCAATCTTTTGAGTGCTTGCAGACTCTTGGCCTTCACATCTCCGTCAAAGGACATCTCTCCGTGCTTAAGGAACTTGTAGATTTGGGCGTACCATTGATCTTCGTTTACCTCTGCATCGATCTGGATTTCACAGCAATAGGCGGGGTTCTCCCTTTGTCCAACCCTGAATGGTTTCACGGACCTTCCTTCTGGAATTTCAACTAAGGAGGCCAATGTAGCTAGAGCAATCCGCGAACCTATTTCTGTCTCGTGGCAGGAAATGGAAGCTAACTTCTTTGAACTGTGCTATCAACTCATCCATGTAACCTTGGTACCGCTGCAGGCAAGGATCAATAGTTTTCCATTTCTTCGCCGTTTGGTTAATAATCAAAGCAGAGTCTCCATACACTTCTAACTCTTTCACGTTGCGCTCTAGGGCGGCCTCCAATCCGGCTATACACGCCTCATACTCGGCGGCGTTGTTGGTTGCTGAAATGTTTAGCTTGATAGCTATGGGAGTGTGCTCATCTTTGGGATCAATAAGTAGGAGTCCGACTCCATTCCCTCGTTTGTTTGCAGCTCCGTCAAAGAATAATTGCCACCTTTCTGCGACCTCAATTGCGAAAATGTCGTCGTCCAGGAACTCGGGGTCGGGTCCTCTTGTCTCGGTGCTTGGAGAGTCTGCGAGCTGATCGGCCATTGCCCTCCCCTTGATTGCTTTCCTCGGTACATAAGTAATGTCGAACTCTCCCAACACTGACCATTTAGCGAGTCTCATAGATAGTGAGGGTTTATCGAACAGATACTTGATAGGATCCATTTTCGAGACTAGTAAGATCGGATGGGACAACATGTAGTGCTTGAGCTTCGTCACCACCCACACTAGGCCTACGCAGGTCTTCTCGAGTGCGGAGTAATTGAGCTCGCTACCTTGTAACTTACGGCTGACAAAGTACACTGCATTCTCAATCCGGGAATCTTTGGCTTCTTGTGCTAACATGGCTCCGACGGCGGTGTCAGTCACATTTAAGTATAGTAGCAACAGTTTCTCCTTATGCGGTGGGCGCATGATTGGGGTATTCACCAAATATTGTTTGATCCTTTCGAAAGCTATCTGGCAGTCATGATCCCACTCCACACTGGCTGTTTTCTTCATTAACTTGAAAATTGGTTCGCAGATGGTGGTCAGCTGATTGATAAACCGACTGATGTATTGCAGGCGTCCCATGAATCCTTTATCTCTATCTCGGTATGGGGTGGCTTCATCTCCAGGATGGCTTGAATCTTCCTTGGGTCGGCTTCGATCCCATTCTCGGTGACCATGTAACCTAATACTTTCCCTCTACGAACTCCAAAGGTGCATTTCGCCGGGTTCAAACGCATGGCGTGTTCTCTCAACCTGTTGAAGAATTTTCTGAGATCTATCAAGTGTTGACCATCAGCCCCTTTTGAATGTATAATCATGTCATCCACGTACACCTCAATCTCCTTGTGGATCATATCGTGGACTAATGTCGTAACTGCTCGTTGGTAGGTAGCCCCAGCGTTCCTCAGCCCGAATGGCATGACAGTATAGCAAAAAGTCCCCATGGGGTGGTGAAAGTTGTTTTTTCTTGGTCCTCCTCGGCCATCTTGATTTGGTTATAGCCGGCAAACCCATCCAAAAAGACTTGACCTCATAGTGGGCGGTCGCATCCACCAACATGTCGATATTTGGCAAGGGGAAGTCATCCTTTGGCGTAGCTTTGTTGAGATCCCGAAAATCCACACATACTCTGACTTTACCATTGGATTTCTTGACAGTCACCAGATTTGATAACCAAGTTGGATACTCGATCACCCTGATAAAACCCACACGGAGTAGCTTCTCAATCTCCTCCTTCACTTGCAAAGACCATTCCGGCTTAATGCGGCGCAGCTTCTGCTTGACTGGCTTAGCGTCTGGTGCTGTCGGGATTCTGTGCTCTACGATCGAGTTGTCGAGCCCCGGCATGTCCTTATACGACCATGCAAACACATCCACATATTCTTTGAGTAGCTCAATCAGTGCTTCCCTTTCGGCTCCGCTGAAGAAACTCCCAATTTGCGTTTCCTTAGGCTCGGCTTCGGTTCCCAAATTCACGCACGTTAACACCTCATCGGCAGCTTGGGCTCGAGATTCTTTTTTATTAATAACCTGTTCTGAGATTTCTTTAATGTATTCATCATTTAATGTGTCTGTGTCTGCCTCTTCTAATGAATCATTATTAACTAAGTGTATATCATTAGTTTGATTATTAGCCAATTTATCAGTTAAAAGAGTGACTATGGAGGGATACTCGGAAAGGTCGAGGTTTCATTCATGGCAAAAGGGAAAATAGCGTTTGCAACAAGATCATAGTCTTCAGACGTAAGGTCGTCATACTTAGAGGAAGACTCAAATTCAAAATGTAAAACACTAGACTCGGGGAAACGGGGATTTTGGGCGAGTGACAGGAAATGCTGCAGGAGTGGCGACAGGAGAAGGAGTAAGCCCCAGTGTTCCCATCATAAATTCCGGAGTAGCTATAGGTCCCCCAATGATGCACCAATTCTTGAGCTTGTCCCCCATGGGTACCACCAATGTCCTGGGTCCACCTTATCTTCAGAATCGTCCCGATGACGGCAACCATGTCTTCGTGCAGCCCCAGATTGCCCAGATGTTGAAGCAGATATTGGCCGTCCCACGTCTCAGTCAAACTGGAGTTTCTGCGGCTTCTATTGCTGACTTTTCAAGGGTTGCGGCTTCAAGTTGATCTGCCAAGTCATCTGCAACCTTGGTGGAGTACTCATGCCTGATGGTTCTAACTCTGCCCGTGGCTTTGTCATATTCCATGTAAGTCATCTTCATGTTGGACCGATCGAATTCCACATCTCTGAAAATCTCGAACCCTTTCTGCAACTTCCCGGTGTGGTCAATCCATGGCTCAGCGAAATCAAAACACGAAAACTCCTCGCCTTCCCTGACAAAGTAGTTATTCAGGGACAGGCGGTATGGCCGCATCTCAGGCTTTTGTAGGGAAGCTTCATCTTTTAAGCAATTCTATCCTTTGTTGCTCCATCTTGTCTTCAAGAGTAAGGGTGTATCCTAGACCGAACAACCCTCGATGATTAACCTCTTCAACCAATTCTGTGGGGCCTTGCAAGTTCTTACCTAGCCCAGCCCCGGTATAAAACCCTGTTACGCAGTATCTTGACAACAGGTGCACTTTGTCCGTTGTTTTGGTGAGGTCGATGGTGCAGATCTGTGCTTGAGCGACTATTTCGAAGCCATTGAAGAGTCGGCTCTCTTCCCATGCTAAATCTGTAAGACGGGAACGCCCTTGGTGTCCGTCCCTTGGGCAGTTACGAGATCGCTGTAGATGATGGTCATGTCACTTATTACCAGATTGAAACTTCACACACTGGTTAGGGGAAGATGGGACAGCGCCCGACTGATGTAACCATGGCCGGCCGAGAGGAGTGAGAAGTTGCGGGGATGTCTATAACGTGGAAATCGGTTGGCAGGATCTTTGTTCCGATGGTAATGGGCAAGGTGACTTCGCCTATCACGGCGCGGCACGTAGAGTCATAAGCTTTGATGGTTTGCTTGGATGGGCGTAAATCAACACATGAACGCCGACCACATCCATCATCCTTGAAGGCAGGATATTAATAGCAGAACCATTATCAATGAACACACGGGGAATCTTCTTGCCATTTACTTCGACAGTGATGTACAAAGGCTCATTATGATCAACTCCGAACACTGGCTTGTCTAGCTCCGAGAAAGTGATGATGTTTCCATAGTGGATATTACAATCATGTAGGTGACGTCTTCCGGGGTAATAGTGGATGGTACCATGGTGGCAGCGAGGTTTTGCTCGAGCATGAGGCGATGGGCTAGGAAGGAGGTAGTAGGGACCATAGGAAATATGGGCTTGGGTTTGTTTGAGTTGAGTGAGGATAGGCTTCTTTGTCTAGGTCGGCTTGCTCGGGTTCCTTCCAAAGACTTTCTTTGCACCCTTCGGGTCGGATTGGTACACTTGACCGGATCTTGTAAGGAGACAAACTTCCGCACGTAGCTCCTCCAAATACAATGGCGAGTCATGACAAGGGGCGAAACTTCGGTCTTTTCGGCCTCCTCGAAGATTTCGGCCCAAGAAAGAGGTTTGAGAGGGATTGGGGCTCTCCTCCTCTAGAGATTCGACTTCACTCACTAGTTCTTCTAAAGACAACAAGTAGCAAGAAGATTCTTTATTATTAGTCATTGAAATACAACCCATCTCATCACAGTCCGCCACAACAGGCTCGGCCGGATCAGTGATTTCACTAAGTTCTACCATGAGTACATTGCTAGCTACATAATCCTAGGGTCTTCGACTACTCCTTGTGGATGAGCTCTTGCACGGCTTTCTTGAGTTCAAAACATTCTTCGGTAGGTGACCCGGTGCACTTGTGGTAGTGGCAAAACTTTGATAAATCGCAACCAAGACGGGGAAGGTGTCCTTCTAACGGTTTCGAGCATTTCTAACGTCACCAATGCCATGAAGATATCCACCATCGTGAGCCCTATCTTGTCAAAGCATCCATGAGCTCTAGGATACTGATCTCGCATGTTTGCACCATATTCACCCCACCCCGTTGTTAGGAAGAGGGTTATTCACCACATTAGGACCTTCGGCTTCTCAATCTTCTTGTCATTGATCAACCCTTGTACTACGCGCTTCAATTGAATACAACCATCCGTTGTGTGCCCGATGTGCTTGTGATACTTGCAGAACTTGGAGGCGTCCAAATCGGTTCTTGGGTAGGCGGGCTGGTAATTCTCCAAAGGCTTGATAAGACCTCTCTTGACTAACACGTCAAAGACTGACTTTCCCCATAGGCATTCCAAAATCGTCAAAGTGTTCTCTCTCTCTTTGCGGTGGAGCCCCATTCCTTGTTACGGCTTGGACATCCAGCGGGATCTCTTTTTGGACCATATTCACTGGCCGACGGCCTCCTTTCCACCCCTAGGAGGCGCAGGCGCGGTAGGACCCTTGTAGCGGAAGGAGTTGTTGTTGTTGGTCTTCAGACTTTCCTTTGGCGGCACAATCCCAGTGAACCCGGCTTCGTACCTTACTCCGGCGTCAACCATTTCCCCAAATCAGGGAAGTAACCATTACCTATAGCTGCTTTCATTTCCGGTAGCAAGCACTTGTAGAAAATCTGTTTCTGTTCCTTCGCTTTTGGTGGGTATTGGACTCGCACAACCGATGATTCCACCTCTTGTAAAAATCATAAATAGCCTCGCCAGGCTTTTGCATAGTGTTCTCAAGGTCGGTTCGATTCACATGCCAATCCAAGTTAGCTTGATACTTCTCACAGAAAATGGCGCTGATTGATCCCACGTTTGCCTCTCGCTTGGTTCTAGCCCTAAGAACCAACGCAGAGCTATACCATCAAAAGTGCTATGAAATACGCGAGCCATTTGTTCGTTGGTGCAGTCACGAGCCCTCATGGCCAACACATAACTATCTAAATGAGTCTTAGGACACGAGTCACCATGAAACATTGCCACCTTAGGCATCTTGAAATCCTTGGGGAGAGCCCCCACTGGCTAGGGTTGATTGTCTTGGTAGTCGGTGCACCTTGCTTATCCACGGTCTCAATTAGCTTTCGCATTTGCTCTTGCATGGCCATAACCACAGGGTGATTGGAGATGTCGGGGATAGTTTCTGACAGAATGACGGAAGGAGTAGTGGAAGCAGTAGCAGCGGCCATCCAATACTCAGAGGCAACGAGGGTGCGGGGTAGTTTGCTAGCGGAGAGGTAGCCACCAGCAGTTCAGGGGAAGGTTCATAGACAGCCTTGTTCTTGCTCATGGTAGTGAAAACCTTGTTGGTGTAGAGAGAAGGAGGTGGAACATTGCGGTAGCTTGGGAATTGGAAGGCAGTAGCATTGGTGTTGGGGGGACAGTTGGTATTGACCTCTTCATCCTCGACATAAATGAAATTCTCCCCATCGGGCACCAGTTAGTCCCCTTTTGTTGAATGTGACCCTTCAACTGTTGGTTCTGGTCTTCCAGCATCTTGTTGCTTTCCCGAGATCTTGATCTTTGCTTCGAGACCGGCGAGGAAGTTCTGGAGGCTTGGGGGAATACCATTGAGAGTAGCCTCAGTGTTGAGCTCGGCGGCACTAGCAGGAGGAGCAGAGGCTGAAGCTGAAGCGGGAGTTGACATTGCTGATGACGAGACTGAGAACGTGGACGGAGTAGAAGCTTCACGTTGTAGTCGACCACCCGAACGGATCCAAACTTGCTTTGCTGAAAGGTTGAAGGGCAATGAAGCTTTTAGGAGAGGGGGAAGGCTCATGCAAAGTATATTTTAATTTACAAAAACATACATTATTTACATCCTAATTGGTTGGAAGGGGTACCCTTTTTCGCAACTAGTTAGAAGACTACGATCAGTGGAGGCCATCACTACGTCTATAGACCCCTCGTTTTTCACCTGTATTGCACACCCCCAAACGGACAATTTGGGCGAGGGTCCTATAGGGCAAGCGGCTTCCACCAACCATCGGATCCTACGACTAACCTTCCTTAAATGCATTTAACGTGATGTCTATGTCGCATCCTACGCAAGTTAATGATGAGCGGAGATCTTGACAATAAACACTCATCTCACCATGGCACGTCCCTTGTAGGGAAATCACTTTTTTGTGCACTTTCTCTCAAAGATCTCGATTCATCATTGACTTGGGGATGACTCGACATAGACAGCACGTTAATTGACTATTAAGAAAGAGCTAGCCAAACCAACCGGTCAAAACCTAGGTGTGATACCTATACTAGTGTGGGTTGACACGGGTTAGGTAAAAGGTTCCACGCTCGCGGAACGTACACGGTGAGTGGAGTAGACGAGTGACTCGAAAAGAGTGCGACAGTAGCGCACAAATTCCTGCACATCGAATACTCCGGGTAATGGGGACCTGTGCAGTGCTGACACGGACTAGTGGTAGTGTGTGGCAAGAAACTAATTCTTTTTAAGGAGAAAAGAGAGAAGTTTTGATGTTAGGATGATGCAATGCAATGCATGAGAGAGGGAGAGAGAGCCATGTACAAGGGAGCATAGCAGAGTTTTGTTTGACCCTAATACTAAAGCGAAGATAACAAGGGTACAGGATACAAGGTATATACAAAGTACAAGTATCAACAAAGTACAAGTATTAACATTGCGGGGTGCACGGGTGCATGTGTAAACATGGCAAGTATGTGAGGTGCATGTATAAACATGGCAAGTGTGTGCATGTGTAAACATGGCAGCGTCGTGCATGTGTAACATGGCAAGTGTGTGCATGTGTAAACATGGCAGGTGTGTGCATGTGTAAACATGGCAAGTGTATGTAGGGTGCATGTGTAAACATGGCAAGTATGTGAGGTGCATGT
>JAOWBW010001290.1:140058-193023 GCA_026119855.1 Campanula takesimana
AAAGGTTGACCTTATATTTTAAAGTCAACTCGAATATTTTTGGGATCCTATTAGTTCCAGCTGTTACCATATTGAGACTCAGAATCTTGTAACATGTAACGATTTCTGTTCATTGATTGGCCCTTCTTATTTTAGGTTCACCTAATTGGATCTTATATTTGTCAATTACTTTCAAGATGGTTGATCATCCCTCCTAAAAACAAAGCTAGATTCGACATGTGAAACTTTTTGATATCATATTTTTGCTATTTTGTCTTTTTAACTAAGTTCTATACCTGTCATAGCTTAAAAAAAGAGAGACCCAAAAAAAATATTCAATACATCAAGCTTAAAACTTGCAAAAAAAAAAAAAAAATCACTCATTCTGTAATAAATGTCACGTTTTTTTTTTTCTAACATTAAATCATTATTCTAATTTAAGATATATTATTAATTAATACTACTTATCTGTTTGAAAAAAGATAAGTCACATTTGTTTGTTTTTTTCTTAATGATCAATACAACATTAATGCTAATCTAATCATTTTATTGAAATTCTGAAATTTATTATTAATAAATCATATAGCGATTTATCAATGAGACAATGAAAACTTAAGAATTTATTTACGATGATTAAATTAGTATTGATATTTCATATTAAGTTAACAAGTGAGACTATATTTCTGAGAAAGACGGAGTAGTATAATGTATCATATACTTGTACATTTAGTGAGACAAGAAAGCAAAACATATCTATATAAAATTCGCAAAATCTTGGAAAAAACGCGTTTTTCCAACGCTTAGGTAAAATGTGTTTTAAAAAAAACGCGTGTGACATTTTTGCAAATAATCGGAACTTCTCAATGGTTCTGGATATCAATATAAAGGCTTCTGGATATGCGATTGATAGCTAGAACCTTTTAAAAGTGATAGCCAGATGGGTCTTGAATATTAATATAAAGCCTTCTGGATATAAGATTGATAGCAGAACTTTGAAATTGATAGCCTGAACTTTGAAAGTGATAGCCACAAATAAAGTGATAGCCAGAATGGTTCTCTGGTTCTTGATATCAATATAAAGCCTTCTGGATATGAGATTGATAGCCAAAACCTTTGAAAGTGATAGCCAGAAGGGTCTTGGATATCAGTATAAAGCCTTCTGGATATCAATATAAAGTCTTCTGGAGGTTTTGAAAAACACGTTTTTCCTAACCATTAGAAAAAACGCGTTTTACAGGAAATCAACCCATAAAATTTTGACACATCAAAATCAAAATAAACTTCTTTTGACACATAAACCGCTATAACTATTATGGGGGAGAGGGAGTGGGAGAGAAGTATGATTTTTTTTTTTTCCTTTTTCTTTTTCTCTTTAATAAGGCAAATAAAATAAGAACAAACATTATTTCTAATGATGGAAGGATACTATCAGCCGAAAAACACACTTTCAGACAATCGCAGATTTCAAATTACAAGGTGAGTTGGCAAGCAGTTACTATTTACAAATTACGTTAGATTCACGAATCTCTTTTTACAAGAAACAAGACATTTTCATAATATGCCACAAGAGCAGAATTATTAAGTCAGTTAGTTTTATTAATTAATCAAATCCTACTAAATCTTCCATTTTTAAGCTAATGACAAAAAATGATGTCGTAAACTGGGAAGTTAAGTTAGTAACTATAGACATTTTATTAATTAGTAGCCCTCGATCGACACAATGCAACCCAAAGTTGCATTATTAGTTTTTGTAGTTATGCGCGAAAATATGTGTATAAGTAGTTAATTCGTGTATAGACTAATACACAATTGATTATAACAAACAATCTAACCTCCTCCTCCTCCTCCTCGATCGTACGCCAAATAATCAGCAAAAGTCAAACTGCTCGATCATGGCACCAAGAATGCAACTCTTCGTCGTCCTAGCCATAGCATTTCTATCTCACTTTCTTATTATCACGTCGTTTGCAGATGAAGGGAAGGCAACTTTCTATACTGATTATATTCGTAAGTGTTTGCTAGATCTGTCTTCGATGTAGGTGGTGTTTGATGTATTAAGCACGTGATGCTTGATACTTAATGGATTACAAGGTATAATTTGGAGGTAAGGTGCCTTGATAACATTGAGCTCTACATGTTGAAAGTTCCATGAGGCTCTTATTGGTTAAGCAATGATTTTGATTCTCAATCATTAAGAGCCTCACGTTACCTCTAACATCTATACCTCAATGTTATCAAAGGTACCCTACCTCCAAAATATACCTTGCAATCTATTAAGCATTAAGCATCAAGTGCTTAATACATCAAACACCACCGTAAGTAAATTGTTATCAAATGTTTGTTAAAATAAATTACATACTAGTATATAAGTTAGATTAAGGTTAAACTGAAACAAGTTAATATTCTGGTGTGGAAGTTAATTTATACCCTCTTAATCTCTAAATGAAGGTATACAATTTTTTTCAAGAGATCATCATTTTGAGAAAATGCTTACTTTTTGTATAACTTAATGACAAAAATGTATAAATATTCTCTGTTATCCACTTTTTAGACAAATAGTTTAATTTTGCAGGTATATAATTAACGAATACTGAAAAAAGGTAAAAAAAAAACAAACATTTAGACCGTTTCTTTTCTTCACAATTCACAATAGACATTCATTTAGGGGAAAACGACCCACAAGTTCCTTTCTGGATAAACTATTAAATTAAAATGCCCAGAATGTTCCTATGCAACAATATATCATGCTGCATGCAATATGCAGTAATATACAAATATGATACTGCATCAATACTAATGCCTCCTGCCACCACCATCGTGGCCCGTCGCTGGAATTAGGTCACTGTCTCCGTAATCCGATCACCAGTCGCCGCCTCCATGCAGTATTATACTCAATTGTGCAGTGTTATGTGAAGAACTTCTCAGGCATATTAGAAACTTTTTTAGAATTTCCGGGCATTGCCCCTTCATTTTAAGACCGAGGGAGTTGTATGTATTATACTATATAAAAAAAAAAACTGCATTAAGTTGTCCAAGTATTTTCTTGATTTGCATGCGTACCCGTAGCTTCTGAATATGCTTGCTTTTTGTAAATGAGTAATTTAATGGCATAGATGAATAAATATTCTTGTTGGCATATGTGCAGCTTCTGCGTGTCATGGGTACAGACACGAAAGAACGAAATGATTGCAGCAGCGAGCGATGCGTTCTGGAACGGGGGAGAAGCTTGTGGAAAGCAGTACAGTGTTCAGTGCACCGGTCCAAGCAAAGAAGGAAACGGCAACCCTTGTAAAACAGATAGCCCGGTGATGTGACCATTGTTGATTATTGCCCCCGGGGTTGTCAAGGAACCATTGACTTGTCAAAGGAGGCCTTTGCGTCCATTGCTGATCTTGATGCCGGGGTTATCCGTGTTGAATACAACAGGTACATTATATTCATATATGTACGAAATTTAATTCAGAAGATATAATAATTGTTCAACAAGTAATATTGGTTACATGTTAATGTAGTTTATGACTATTACTCGTGTTTTTCTGTTTGTATTGTGCAGCATATGAAATGCCAAATTAGGAGATGGCTGCTGAAAAAAGGACAGCAACGGCCGAGATCGTTTTATTGTTATTGTTTTTCTTGTATTGTTTTTTTTTTTTTTTGCTCATTTAAATAAAGATCTCTCGCCTCACATTGGAATAATTTGTTGCAATTTCTATTTCATTACTTAAGTGTTCTAAAAGTCGCTCGCCTAGGTCGCTTAGGCCCCGCCTAAGTGCTAAGCGTTCATGAAACGCATTGGTTCAGTCTAGGCCCAGCTGCGGCGCCTAGCGCTTTTTAGAACCTTGCTTTGTTTTATTTCCCTTCACCAACGTTCTTTCTCCATTTTCTTTGCATTTATATAACCTTGGTTACAAGTGCTACTACACGAGTTTGAGAGGAGCACAACTACTCTTCATTTTTGCTTTGCTTCATTAACTAATTTGTACTCGTGACCAAATGGAAACGAGAGCATCGATATAATTAAGTACCCAAGCCATCTATATAAAAATGACGAATATGCCCGTGAATGTTCTGTAACAACAGGCTATTTCAGGGACATTTTCATCATCTCAAAAAAATTAAAAAGCCATGTCCAGTATGCTCAAAACCAATTGGCAATGGGCTGAATCTTTATATAGTCAGGTATTGGCTAGTTAATTCTCAATATGAGATAATAGCTCCAACATTTATAGACGATTTTTGTCGGTCTCTAATTTGTACTTTCTAGTAGTGGATCAAAGTATCAAACGGGCGGGCTGCCGAGGTTGAAGCCCATGTTTGCTGGGCCAGGCCAGCCCATATCTACAAGGGATAGTTAATTAGCAAAAGATATCTTTAGTTGGGGGTGGTATTCTATTGACCATAGCGGCCCATCACGAATAATACTTGCCTCTTATTTAGGCCATTTGACATTTATAATATCCTCCAGAAAGGAAGAAAGGGGATGTGAATTGTGATGTCTCTTTTGTTGCATGCTACGTCGTTTTCTTGAAAGCTACCTTCATTGCCTAAGGACCAAAATTAATCAAGTTGCTACAAAAGCAAAATTCAACTCATAGCTACGTTTATTGTCAAACAACTTGGGATCCACCGATTATTCCAATTAATGAAGTGATAAATGAATTTCGATAATGCTATTTGTGACTGATTTGTGGCGGACCCATAAAAAAGTAATTGATGCACAAATTACAGTAGCAATAACAACAAACATTTTTCATCGAAACTAAGTGCACTTTATCTAATAGTAATATAAACTTGGGGTGAAAAAATTGTTTTAATGAAGTTACCTTGGATCAGTGGTGAACTAAGCCAAACTTTATTTTAGGGCAATGATCGATTTAAGATTAAAACTATCATACAAATTATTCATTGGTTGATATTTTACATTACTCAAAAATAGCTTATTGTCTAAAGTTCGACCAATTTCAAGATCTACAAAAATAAAGTGAAGTTAAAACACTCTTACTAAGAAATGTTATTTACATTTGGTGATATTTACTTCGTTATTTCTTATGAGTAGCTAATTGCAATTAGCATCATTCAAATATTACCCAATGAATGTCCAAAAATATCGCATTTTATTGATAAAACGTGTGGCTTTGTCATTTATAATTGACAAGATCAACGTACAAATTAGTTTCTTTATTTGTACGTGTCATCTTTGCATAAGGGCCATGCTAATCTCCTTTGTATTGTTCCAATTTTATTGGATGTACCTGAAGGGGACACGTACAAATTATGAAATTAATAGTACTATCAAGAAATAATGTCCCCTCTTTATTACCCCGAGCGATCTCTGAATCCTCCTTGGTAATAACCCAGTTCCTGCAGCCAAAAGTTACCTTGTAACCTTCTTCATCCAGCTGCCCAACTGATAACAGGTTCTTTTTCAAACCTCGGATGTGTCTGACCCCGTGTAGATGTAAGACCTTCCCGTCCGATGCTCCTATTCTAACATCCCCCTTCCCCTTGATTTCCAAAGGCTCGCCATCAGCCAGATAGACCTTTCCGAAATCACCGGAAGTATAATTTTCGATCTCCTTTGCATGCCCGCATGAGTGGAATGATGCCCCCGAATCCAGCACCCATGATTCTAGCGCACTGCTAACACTTAGAACCAATACATCTTCACCCTCAGTTACCACATTCGCCGCTATGTTCCCTCGCATGGGACAGTCCTTCTTGTTGTGTCCTAACTCCTTACAATGATAGCACTGTATGATCCCTTGGCAACCCTTAGTCCATTCTTATTCTCCCTAGGCCTGTACTCACCACTTCCTACGTTTTCCTTTGACTCAGTTCTCCCCTTGTTGCTAGTACCCGGCTTTTCCCTGTTAGTTGTAGCTAAAGCCGATCCCGAAGTAGATGGTGTCCCCAACTTCTTCATGCGATTTTCCTCACCTAAAAGAAAGTCCTTAACATCATCATACTTCAATTTATTCTTACCCGCTGAAGCATTTAACGTTGTCACCGTCCCGCTCCAACTTCCTAGTAAGGATGCTAGCAATTGACAAGCATGAACCTCATCCCCAAACGTAATATCCAACGCAGCCAATGAGTCTATAACATCCATAAACTCATCGATGTGTTTAGCTATGGATCCTCCCTCTTGCATATTGAGATTACCCATCTTGCGTATCAAATCAACCTTATTTGCAGCAGATGGAGTTTCAAACCTCTCAGTAAAATAATCCAATAGCTCAATGGTGGTTTTCGCCTTCTTGGTAGTCTTCGCGATCCACTTTGACAAAGTAGATCTAACCACCCCTAGGGCTTTTCGATCCATAAGATCCTAATCTTCCTGTTTTTCGCTTTTCGGCTTGACTCCTGTTAAGGGCTTATAGAGATCTTTGTTGTACAAGAGATCCTCTATTTGCATCTTCCAAAACCCATAGTCAGACCCATCGAATTTCTCCACCGCTTGTTTATCCTTGCCCATTCTTGATTGCTTGATAAACCCGAATCGTCCGATAACCCCTGATCGTTCAACCAGAGCTCTTGATACCAGTTATTGTGGAATAATCCCTCTCAACACCCAAGCAAATCGCAAGAATCACCGCACCACAAACAAGCACAATAAATAAAGAAACAAAGCAAAAGACAAAAGAACACAAGAAATTGTTTACCCAGTTCGTCAATATGTTTGACTACGTCTGGGGGCACTACCAAGCCAGGATCTTGCACTATAATATGTTAAATCTGAGTTACCATGAGTATGGGGGCGGAACATTGCTTAAATACACAACCTAGAATGAGTCCTAAACCTAAACATATAAGAAAACTCGAAAAAACTGCACTTCTGCGTATTCCTTACCCGGCGACCAAGCGCCCGCTTGGTGACACCCAGGCGCCCGCCCACTTGCATTCTCTAGGAACCGGAGTTTCTGCCGAAGACCAAGCGCCCGCCTGGTGGAGCTTCGAGCGCCCGCCTGGAATCCGTGCAGTTTCTCTTCTTTTATTTCCTTTAAGATCTCTACTCCAATATTTTTATTCTTAAATAGATGACTCATGTTTAATAGTAGTGTGTGAAAGAGCGAAAAATACAATATAATTAATGATTAATCGAGCAATTTCAATAGGGTCACTCGATCCCTTGATTTTGGAGTTATGTCTGTTTTACCACTTTCAAGTTTTGGAAAATGACACCCTTTAATTTAGCAAAAAATACCACTACATTATAATTTCGATCCCCTGGCTTCGCCACCGTTACTGGTACATCTCTTTTGTTTGAAGATCAATGATTTACTAGTGAGACTCAAAATTAAGTGTGTGGGTATGACAAGTGGGGTAGAGAGAATAAAAAAATAATAAAATTTGAAGAAGGGAGTATATCTTCAAGGTCAACGATTCATTACATCACATTAAAGTAAGGATAATAATTTTAAGAATAATAAAAAAAGAGGAAGATGAGCCAATTTGACCTAATCAGTTTCTTGTAGTTATAGTAAAAGAACAAAATAAAATATTGAGTTGAGAAAAGAAAAGAAATATAAAAATAATTAATCACCGGTAGATCATGATCAGGTATACTTTGATCGGATCAAATTAAAGTTGACAACGGCAGAGAGGGCAGGAATTGTGGAGGGAGAGCCACCGAGTAATACAATTAACATGATAGACGTGACCGCAGGGGACTTGCTTAGCATTAGCACCACCGCCGCCACCGGTGGTGGTTGATCGGAAAACTTCCATGCAAACTGTACAAACAACGCCGGGTCCGGCAATCACCGTCGGCATGTTACTAACCTTTCGCTCGTGATCACTGGCTTTTGTTGGCGGCAATATCGATTCTGAGATGTCGAGGACGATCGCGCAGGCTGAGTTGATTTCCATGTTAAAAGCAAGGTCAAGATCAAAGGTATCATCCATGGCCGGCCGGGAGGGGAGTGAGACAGAGAGATGTTGATAGAAAGAAGGGGAAGAGAGAGGGACTTGACAATGGAAACTGTCCTTTTAACTTGACAAGAATGTTTTCATTGTTTGAACTTTGAAGGCGGAGATATATAATACTCCCTCTTTCCCCGACTAAGATTTTTAGTTTGATTTTACATAGAGATTAATAAAAAGTTGTGAGTATGAAAAAGTAAGTAAGAGAAAGTAGGAGAGATAAAATGGGTATGGAGTTTTTGTTGTGAGAATGATAAGTGGGTCTCATAGTCCATTTTAGGTAATAAAACAACTAACTGAGGGAGTATATATATATAGGCGCGTACCTGGTGCATCGTTCGTGAGTCACCTAAATATTTCCCCTTTTTGGTGTGTAGTTGGCACGATGTCAGTAGTTTAACCAATTTAGTTTGGTGTAAACTGTAAGGACAATGATTAGGGAAAATTCAAAAGGGAAAACTCATAGGGAAACACTTTAAACCGTTGAATGAGTTTTTATTAGGGGGGTTCACAAACATTTATTACAATCCAACGGATTACAGTGTTTCACTATGAGTTTTCCCTTTGAGTTTTCACTACACATATCATTATCCAAACTGTAAACCGGAACTGGAGCTGTAGAAATCGGATTTAAGGCCAATGCGGTTGATGGGATGATTGGTTAAAGATAATTAAATTAGAGTTGGTTTTGGGGGAAACTAGTTCCTCCATAAGTTATAAAAAATCCAATTTTTAATCCTTAAATCTTAAACCTTAAACCCAGAATCCTAAACCCCAAACCTTAAACCCTAACCCTTAACCCCTATAAAAACAGGACTTTTTATAACTTATGGAAAAACTAGTTTCCCCAAAATTTCACATTAATTTTTAATGGATGATTTAGCCATCCAAATTTTAGCTTCTACTAGTTTGCAACCCGTCGATACTCGACGGGCATGAAAAAATAATTAATTAAGAATTATAATTTTACCACATTTGATTTTTAGTGGTTAATATAAATACATTTTGACCAAATATTTAATGTCAGTCTAATCATTCGAATGAAATTTTAAAATTATTTTATACTATAAATCATGATGTTATAAAAAAATTGAATTTCATAAAAATGATTAGATTGATGTTAATGTTTGATCAAATTTCAATTGTATTGATCATAAAATTTTAATTATAACCAATATAAATGAAAAAGACTGAGTAACTAAATATAAAGATCTAAATTGCTTATGAAATAAATTTATAAATTGTAATCTTGAAAAAGTATACCATGATACAACACAACACTATATTCCTTGTGTGGAAGACAAACATAAATTTACTGTCTTCGTATTTGTAACCGTCTTAAACCCAAAAGGAAATCTGATTTTATTTATTTATTTATTTATTTTTTGGTGTGGATGGGTGGGAGGTAGTAGTGGCGGAACCAGGAATTTACAGGGGGAGCGCAACATAATTTAGAACCAAGAAATAATTAATGGGGCGGCCCAAAAATTATTTTTGACTTTTTTTTCATGTAGTGATTATCAGATTCATGAAAATAAGTGGGAGACTTCACCTATAAAAGTGAAAAAAATAATAAATAAATAAATATTCCACCAATAAAGAAAAACAAAAACTTGTTGATAAACTATTAAAAATACTATCAATACCAATTTTTCAATTCTCATTAAGATACTTAAAAATAGCTTTAATTATTGCTAAAAATTCATTTATAATAACAACAACAAAAAAAAAGATTAATTTTCCCAAACGGGGGAAGCTCAGGTCTACTTCCTCCGGTCCCAAATATAAGCAAAAATAACTAAAATCACACCTATTAAGAAGGTAGTTAAGTTAGTTAATTGTCTTGATTTTATAATAAAAACATGTTAAAATTACTAATATGTCCTCATATTAAATGTGTAATAAATGTGCACTTGTATTTGAAAATGAATAATTAAATAGGGGCAGTTTTGGTAAGAGAGTATTAAATAGTCTTGAAATCCCTTAGAGTTGCTTATATTTAGGTCCAAAAAAAAACTCACTTTTGTTGATTATAATTGAATCCGGATGGAGTATTTCATTGATAAATAGCTTACAGCTCTCTCACATGCATAAATTAAATGGAAAAAAAACACACCTAAAAGGCGGGGAGCAATTGCCCCTTCCCTTCCCCTTAGACCATCCACAATGTTTCATCAAACTTTCCCATTCAACACCCATTTTATCACTCCACATCATCTTCTCTTTCATCCAACTCATCCATTCAACACTCATTCAACAAAACACCCTACAATGGTTTGTTTAATCCCTCATTCAACACTTTTCTCACTCATCATCCTATACCCCACCACTTAAAATTTATTTTTTATTTTTTATTTTTTATTTTTATGATTAGTGTTGAAATAGTTATTATTGAGATCCATTTCAAAGAAAAAAATGGTTTTTTTTTTTGTGTCGGAATACAATGAAACTTACGTCAATTTAAAGACAGATTTTTTTTAGGAATTTTGTTGTAAAAAAAAATTATGTGAAATAATTGAGCTCAAATAATTGGGATAAAAAGTAAAAATATCGCCAGCCAATCAGAAGTCAACATGTGGCACAATCAAAAAAAAAAAAAAAAAGGCCAGCAATCCCCCACGACTCGCCTTTGTCGGCGAGTGTAATCCACGCGCCAGATCTGGCCAATAGAGAGTCTCCACTTGTACAATCCGGGAAACAAATATCCCATTCACATTCGTTGAATGGATTCAACGAAATTTAAAAACCAACCCCATTAAACCAACCATTGCATGGATTAAACAAACTATTTTGTGTGAATGGCTCATTCAACAATGGATTAAACATCCATTGTGGATGGTCTTATAAGCAGCTCTGCCAATGGTGGGTGGGGAGTCTTGTGGTGTACCCTTTTTTCTTTTCTTCCTTTTATTGTTATTAAGAAAAATAATCACCACCGTCCCAAAATAATTAAATAGCTACCCTCATCCCTAAATAATAATGCTAGTGAAGGAAGACCGGCTTCACTCCAACTCTCATTTTCACAGGACTTGTTCCGGTATTATATTATTATTTTTTCCTTTTTAGCAATACTACTTGGTTGAGTTAATTGTGTAATGTCCAATGAATGTAATTTAGATATCCATGTTTGTGTATTCTCATGATTTACTCACTCTGTCCTAAAATATTAATCCTATTTTTATAGTTAGAGTGTTCAAAGTATATGAACTTTCAAAGCTAACCCCTTGTTCAAAATCTGAAAACCACCTGATTTGCCGAAACTTTGTTATTGTCTGCAAGTGTTTCGCCATCTGCATGAGCTACTTTCAGTTACAAATTTGTAATATAAAAGTATAAATTAGAATAATATAAAGATAAATCGTGTCTATCGAAAATTATAAAATGAAGAAAAAGAAAATTATGATATAGATTTGGCTCAACTTTAAAACTAATCTTAAAATAAGTAGAGTGACATCTCTTACGCATTGCAATGTTTGTGCCTATTAGAGTGAGTAGTATACGAAGATCACCAAACTTCATACCCTATTTTTTGTAAGGCGACATTTATTTTGAGACAAATGAAAACGGAAAGTATGACATTTATTCTGGGACAAATGTATTATAATGTTGACAAAAACTTATATGAGAGCACCAAAACCCATCACATAGTAGAAACGGGCCATGCATCCGTGTTATTGGTGTGTTTTCGACCCACGATCTGTGAGCATTTTTTTTAATTTTTTTTAAGTTTTTATATTTTTTTGGGTGTTTTTTTCGTTTGTCAAAAGTAAACTATAACTAAATGTAACAAACCTATAACTTATATGTAACACTTTGTATACATAAAAGTAATACATATATACAGAAAAGTACAGTGTTTTTTTTTTTTTTTTTTACGTTTTCTTCATTTGCCAAAAGTAATACTTATTATAGGTAAAATGTAACAAACGTGTTACTTATACTCCCTCCGTCCCAGCACAAGTAGGACTTATTTCCGTTAGTCGTTCCAAAATAATTGAGACTGTCCAAAATGAAAACGTTTTTATGTATTTATATTCAACCGGGTCGCGCTTCTGTGAGAACATTTTAAATGAGAACCGTGAGAATCAATCATAACCGTTTGATTAAATACAAAATCAATGGTCCAGATTATAGATACATTGGATACAATAACCAATTTTCAAAAATACAATTGGATACATTAGTTTTTAACATACTGTATCCAAGTGCAACACTTGGATATAATGCTTGTTTACCTACTGTATCCAATTACAATATCAAAATTTATGTATTGTATCCAATGTATCTATTATTTGGACCTTTGATTTTGATTATAATCTAATGGTTATGCCTGGTTCTCACGATCCTCATGCAATTGTGGTTCTCATTTGAGCACCTACCATATTCAACTCACCCCACCATTTAACCCCACTCATTTTTTCTATTCATTTTCCACCACTCAGTTTATTCAACCAACACTACTATTCACCCCATTCTTTCTCTTCATTTACTACCACACATACACTACTTTTCTCTTAATTATTGTGCACACTCCTCTAGTCCTACTTATGCAGGGACGGAGGGAGTACGTAACATTGTTTATGTATAATTATAACACATATGTATAGAAAAATAATAATTAAACTTTTTACATTTTAAAACTAAAAATACTTATATTAGTAATATTGTATGAAATGCTCAAAATGGAAATACCTAACTATTAGTTTGGGATTCCTTTAAAAAAAAAAAAATTAGTTTGGGATGAGAGAATATCTCTTTGTTCTTAAAAGTAATATATATATATATATATATATATATATATATATATATATATATATATATATTAAAGTTGGCCAAAAAAACTATGGTATTGACATGTGGACAAACAATGGAGAAAACTTGCATTTGGAGAAGCCACATCAACAATATACAAATAAGTGACTTTTCATTTTCTTTTCATTAGCTAATACTATTAGCTAATAATAATAGTTACTATAAAGGGTAACTATAATAGTTAACTATTATAGTAACTATTACTATTATTAATAATAGTTAACCATTATAGTTAACTATTACTCTTATTAGTAATAGTTATTATTATAGTTAACTATATTAGTTAACTATTACTATTATTAGTAATAACTATTATAATAGTTACCTTATATAGTAACTAATAGTATTAGCTAATGGTATTAAGAAAATAACAGTTAACTATTAATAGTAAGAGTATTAGTTAATTATAATAGTTATTATATAAGTTAAATATTAATTTTTAATATTAATTAATCATAATAGTTATTATATCAATTAACTATTACTATTAATAATACTAGTTTATTATAATTATTATTATTCCCTCCGTCCCAGTTTAAAGTTCTTATTTTTCTTTTTGGTGTGTCCCAATTTATATTTTACTATTATAATTAACTACGGTATTAAATAAAATAAAATTACTATTAATAGTATTAGTAATCATAATATTTAATATATATATTAATTATTACTATTAATAGTATTATTAGTTAATCATAATAGTTACTATATAAGTTAACTATTATTATTAATAGTATTAGTTAATCATTATACAATAAATGTTAATATTTAATATTAATAGTACTCGCTCCGTTCGAGAGTAAGAGTCCTACTTTCTATTTTTGTACATCTCACTAAAAGTTTACTCCCTCCGTCCCAGCTCACTTGAGACTTTTTGACCAAAACTGGTCAATTTAAGGTCGGTTTGACCAACACTTTATAGAAATATTTATGATCCGAACAAAAATTAAAAAAATGTAAAATGACCACCATTCAAAATCCTCTCAATAACAATTTTTAAAAAGTTTTTTGGAACATAAATATTTTTATAAAGTGTTGGTCAAACCGACCTTAAGTTGACCAGTTTTGGTCAAAAAGTCTCAAGTGAGCTGGGACGGAGGGAGTATTTCCTAAAAGGACAAATGATGAGAAAGAATGAATAGTATTTTGGACAATTATACCCTCAACACATTTGCAATGTTTACCATTTTCTATTGTGTATTTAATAAGTGTGAACAAACAAGGTAGGACTCTTAGTCTAGGGCGTAGGGAGTATTAATTAATTATAATAGTTAATATAGAGGTTAATTATAACTATTAGTATTATTAGTGAATAATAATAGTTATTATATATGTTAATAAGTATAATTAAAAATATTAGTTAATTATAATAATTATTTTAATTATTACTAAAAAATTAACACAAAACCAATCAACTTTTTATTCCATCCCATTCATTTTCTCTCCTAATTTATTTTACACTCACAACACTTACTTTACTTTCATAATTTCTTAATCTCCGTGCAAATAGGAGGTAGGATCTTACTCCGGGACGGAGAGAGTGATATTTAACCCTTATAACTAACTAATACTATTAATAGTATTAGTTAATTATAATAGTTAAATATAATTATTAACTATAATAGTTACTATATAAGTTTATTATTATTATTAATAGTATTAATTAATTATAATTGTTATAATATATATTAACTATTACTATTAATTATATTATTTAATCATAATAGTTAATATATATGTTAATAATACTTTTAATACCATTAATTTTTTTAAATATTCATACAACAAACATAAATATACTTCTAAATTAATTTAAAAACATATTTGTTACAATTATGTACAACCAAAGCTATGAAAATGTTTTAATTAATTTAAAAAATATATATATTTTTTCAAATAAAATTATTATATTAATTTATCAATTAAAAACATCAAAAAATAAAAATACAAAAACATTAACGGAATAGATTCGCACGGTTACCTACTAGTAAAACAACAATTTCAATGCAATTTTTCAGCAATTTGAGATATTGTTTCGCAACTCACATACTTCCATAGAGAAATGGGGAACCCGAATCGGAGTGGCGAAGAAGAAGAAGCTGCAGCCATACTTTCTAATCTCAATTGTATTGACCTCAATCTCCACGTTCCTACTTCCGTCTCCTTGCTCAAACAGGTTCTCTCTCTCTCTCTCTCTCTCTCTCCCCCGTCCTCTGTGTTTGTGTGCGCTATTTTTTTGATCTTCCACGAGTTGATGCTAGGAGTTTCGTGCCGGCTATGCGTTCTTATCATTTGATTATCATAACTGATTAGTGATTTGATTTATTGATTTTGTTTCCAATTTTTCGTTTCGTTTCGTTTGATGATTGCTGCTTCTCTGTGTTTGTATGGCATCTGCTTCTAATTTGGATAATAGTCCTGTTTTTGAATATTATATATGTGTGTGTATAATTGTATATAATCTTCTTGTATTTATATTCGTATGTAGTTTTGTAATTGATGCTTCCTTTCTATACTTCATCCGTCCCATAGTTATGTGCACAAATTTCGTTTCTGAGCGTCCCAGTCACACTTTCCTAAAATGACAAAGAACCGTTACTATTCCTCCCACTCATTTTATCTCATACTTTACTTTTATACTCACAACACCAATCAACCTACTATTCCCTACCCCACTTTCTATCTCCTACTTCACTTTTCACACTCACAACTACTCACTACTATTCATCCCTTAATTCCCGTACGTACACAACTTATTTTGTGCACATAGTTATGGGAGTAGGGAGTATTTGGTTTGAGGTGATAAATACTACTAGAAATTACCATACCTATTTTCTGATATTTACCAACAATAAACTTAGTATGAAAAACAAGTAGTTCCTTTTGTTTTCTACTTTAGTCTTTGGTCAGTCTTAAAGACTGCTAAGCCCTGCTTTATCAATATATCAGGATTGAAATGAAAATTAATTCTTGTATTATATAGTGTTTCACCCTCTTGTTTACCAGGCTTGCTTGGATTCTGGATTCTTCTATGTTATCAATCATGGAATCAGCCAGGAATTCATGGATGAGGTCTTTGCCCAAAGCAAAAAGTTCTTTGATCTACCAGTGATGGAAAAAATGAAGCTCCTTAGGAACGAGAAACATCGAGGCTATACTCCTACTTTAGATGAACATCTGGATCCAGTCAATCAAATAAATGGTATCGACCATTTTTCATTTTCATGTTATCTTCCTAGCGCCAAGTTATATGAGGGTTAATTAATGTGTATGCACCTTAAGATTGTGTAGTGATACGTTTTTTAACTTAGATTAGGTGATGGCTCTTTTTAAGTTATTCACATTTCACACCAACCTTCATGCAGGCAGATACTCTCTTACTTGGCAAAAGATTTTGTTCATATCTTCTATCCTTTTACTTGACGCATTTCATTTTGTTGAGATTATTCTACTCAAGTCACAAATCGTTATTATAGATAGAATACTCCGTATGTGTAGAGGTTGGTGATGCCATGAACTGATGCAGGAGATTACAAGGAAGGATATTATATTGGTGTTGAAGTACCTCAAGATGACCCTGAAGCACATAAACCGTTTTATGGGCCGAATTGTGGCCTGCATCAGGTATATGTGACGACAGTTTCCTGTGTCATAAAATGGATCTTGCCTTGTATATGTGCTGTCAAGTCTCTCGAGCTGATCACTGATCTGAATTTTGTTACTTGGTTATTCCGCTTAATATTGTTGAATGTTTGCCAGATATCTTGTCTGGGTGGAGGCAGACTATGGAGAAATACCATCGTGATGTGCTGTAAGTTACATCAAGCTTAATAACCCATCAAATATTATTTAGGTACTCTCAGATGATACAAAATAGTATACTCCCCCCGTCCCACCTCACTTTGAGACTTCCCAAAATGGAATGTTTTTACGCTCACAACACCAATCAAATCACTATTCCTCCCACTCATTCTCTCTCCTACTTTACCTTTTTTACTCACAACATTTCCTCCCACTAATTCTCTCTCATACGTTTTCTTAATTCTTGTGCCCGACACAAAGGTCTCAAGTGAGGTGGGACGGAGGGAGTATGTGCTAGCATCTGCAGATAAACTGTCATGTATTGCTTATTGGAGGCTGGAAGTCATGTCTGACATCTGTTGACATCTTTTGAATCTTGAAGATAGTTTTTTCTAAAAAAAGTGCTCTTTATCATGCTTTTTCTCATCTATATTGTAATTGTATTTAGTGAGGTAGGTAGAGCGATTGCAAGGATCATCGCTCTTGCGCTTGATCTAGATGTTGACTTTTTTGATCGGCCAGAAATGCTTGGGAAGCCTATTGCACTTTTGCGCTTGCTACATTATGAAGGTGAAACATTCACTTGATGGCTGTGAAACTCCATCATAGAGCAGGCACTACTATTTGGATGATGTCGTTTATGTTCTGATGAATGTCTATTCCTTTTCAATAGCTCGTGAATCCGACCCTATGAATGGAATATATGGAGCTGGAGCACATTCTGATTTTGGTTTGATCACTCTTTTGGCCACTGACAATGTCCAAGGACTTCAAGTATGGATGAAACTCAAAACACAGCAGCTTATTGACATTATACTCCCACTGTCCATAAATGAATGTTCATTTTCATGAAATTGTTGTCCCAAAATGAATGTCTTTTTTAGAAAATGTTTGTTTCTAAATATTTTTTATACCAATTTTTTTTCACACTAGTATATGTATACTTGCAAAACAAAACGTTTGGAAAGAAGATTACAGGCTTATATATGAATCTTTGCCACTAAATTGTATAAAAAATAGTTTTTCAGATGTCGCTTAAAATGAAATTTGGACATTCATTTAGGGACAGAGGGAGTACCATTGAATAGGATCTCTAAGCTACTCTATTTATTTCAGATATGCAAAGATAAAGATGCTAAGCCTCAGGTGTGGGAAAATGTGCCACCATTAAGAGGGTGAGTGGTGTTGTTCAGGTACCCTGTTTAGGTTTATTTTGTTGGCTGTACATAAGTCATTCTTCTCTATGGTCCATGTAGTATGGTACGGTTACTCTTCAATTTACGTGGGCATATATATAAGTGTGAATGCAGAATTATGGTTTTGTCCTTTGACTTTGGCCCACTTTCTGATTTAGTGGCTAATGCTCACTTTCAGGGCTTTTATAGTTAATATTGGCGATATGCTGGAGCGGTGGAGCAACTCTCTTTTCAGGTAAAGTTCATCTTGAGATACAAGGTCTTCTATCCAAACATTTGAATGTCTTCTTGAATTGAGTGTCATTTTTTAAAGTAGCACTCCCTCCGTCCCAAAATGATCTTCACGTTTGACTATTCAAAGTTTTTAAGGATATGAGCACTTGCTTCACTAGTCATGTTGTGTTATGCACCTTTTAAGCCTAAATTGTCGAAATGAGAAGAACTATTTGGGACAATGAGAAATGGCAAATGAGAAGATCATTTTGGGACGGAGGGAGTAGTATCTATCATCTATCATTAAATTGACGCAAATTACTTTGTATTCATCTGTCCGAGAAACTTAAAAGTACCCGTTACGTTTTCTACACTTTCCAATTGTATCTATAGTTGCGCAATAAAGGATTTATTACTA
Organism: Campanula takesimana; assembly: GCA_026119855.1. NCBI lineage: Eukaryota > Viridiplantae > Streptophyta > Magnoliopsida > Asterales > Campanulaceae > Campanula > Campanula takesimana. The sequence goes on from JAOWBW010001290.1 coordinate 158,401, forward strand.
GATGCTAAGTGAAAAGGTTGCAAAAAACGCACAATTGAGAGCAGAAGTCCTGATCAATTGATTACATTAACTGCTGCACCACCTGCATCGTCAGTGATGCTATTGTTGCGCATTATTCCATAATCATTTCATGAGGCCGTAGTGTGTGCGTCCGTAAGTCACTAACTTGTGCACTTGTCTTATTTATCCAGGTCAACTTTGCATCGAGTATTGGGGAGTAACCAGGACCGATATTCTGTAAGGCCTTTCTGACACTTTGGATTTGTTGTTCAGTTGCAATAATCTAGCTTATGGTTTTCCTTTGATATTCTTGTTGTTAGCCTGCTTCACCTTCTCTGCTCTCCCTCATGAATGTTCAACTTTTACTTGCATTTGTGAACTTTTAACAAGCAGAATCACATGTACACATAAACATGTACATCGCCATTTAAATACCATTCTGTCGTACATATTCAAGTGGTTTTATTATTATTATTATTATTATTATTATTATTATTATTATTATTATTATTATTATTATTATTATCTCTCATTTCAAATAGATCAGTTCAAGTTTTGTCTCGGTAAGTGCTGTTTTCTTTGGTTCTTAGTTCAAGTCTGCAATGAAATATTTAAGCTTTGGGTAATTATAAAGTCACAAAAAATGCCACAAAGTTTGGTCTACAAAATGATGTGTCGTGATTTTGTTGGTGCTTTTAATTAGAGTGTCCCGGTCCACAATCGAAGCAACCAATAAAATACATCGCAACCTCATTTTGTATCCATCTTTTTATGAACTTCTTTTGTGCCTTTAGCATTGTCCTTAAAGCTTTTCTTTTCATAGGTGTTTCCCACTTTTAGATTTTTACAGTTCTATTAATTTTCAATAGCAACCCAGGAGAAGCTTTAGATTGTCATATAATTTCCCTAGTTTTGGAGGTTTAATTTTGAAATACTACAGAGAAGCCAAAAGTAGCTATGCAGCTAGCTAGCTTCTCTCTCTTTTCTTTTTTATACACTCCATCTGTCCCTAAATGAGTGTCCATTTTCAAAAAATATTTGTCCCATACGTGCAAAACTAAATGTTTGGAAAGGAGATTACAAGATTATATATGAATCTTTGCCACCAAATTGCACAAAGACTTGAGATTTTTAGATGTCTCTTAAATGAAATTTGGACACTCATATAGGGACAGAGGTCGTATATGTGTTTTTCTTTCTAGTTACTTTTTGGGTGAGAGGTAGGTTGGTCGTGCATAAGTGGGTTGCATTGTTGATCTCAAGCTTCTGCAGGTCCTCAAAATTCCAGATATCTGAAATTCCACTTTTCGCATGATCACACGTTGAATTTGACAGTTAGAAAATAGGAGAAAGTTTGATTTTTTTTTATTTTTGCAGATTGCATACTTCTTGGATCCTAGTCACGATTGTCTGGTTGAATGCTTGCCAACCTGTCAATCAAAAGAGAACCCTCCCAAGTAAGTTTAAAGCCGAATGATGCATCCACCGCTGTTTAACCTAATCTCCCCTCACCCCCCGCGCGCCCAAAAAAAAACACACACACGCACAAAACACACTTTTACTCTGTGTCAACAAACTTCTGCGTAGAAAACTGACATTTTGCCTGTATCGTGACCATCTATGTAACTTGAACGAACTAATTGATGGTTCTGTGTCAGGTTTTCCCCTATCATATATGAAAACTATCTTCTCCAGCGATATAGAGAAACTCATACTGATCTCACTTCATACAAATAGTGCCAAAACTTTGGCACTGAGTGTTTCGTTCTCATCACGAGTGATATTAGCTATAGGCAGTCATGTAAATAGAATAAAACATTCGTCTTGTAATCAGGGGCGGATTTACAGTGTAAGGTGCGGGTGCACTAGAATAAGAAATTATGTATAATCATAATATATACTATTTTTAACGCACTGGAAGGATGCATAAGTTTCTTAGTATAGTTGGCCAAGGTAACAAATTTTTGTGCTGGATATACTGGGTTCGAACCCCATATTTTTGCATTTTGCCATTTCAATTTTAAATGATTTACCCCTTCAGCTCAGCTTGTGCCTTTTTAAATCCATTATTTGTGCCTATTTTTTCTCTTGTACTTAGGTTAGTTAATTAATTAGTTTAATTCAAGTCAATAACAAATTAATTATGAAGTTTTCAAAAAAACAAATTAACCATGTTTGATTTCTACTGTATATGCTTGTTGTCATGGTTAATTTCTTAAAATACATAATCAGGGTTAGTTTGATTTTTACTAGTCCTCCATATTTTAATACAAACAATCATCAAAAGTTGTGTTTTCATTGTGTAATATGATTAAAAATTTTGTACTATAATCTCGTAGGAGATAATCTTAACTTGAAAATTCAGTGTAATTTGTGCACACGCTAGGGAAAATTTCTAGATCCGCCACTGCTTGGTACTCCTGATTCATGTAATTTTATAATATGGTGTGCAATTTTTGGTGTAATTGGTCCGTCGAGTTTTATGGTTATTTTACTCGTGGAGTTCGTCTCTCGTTCTCTCTGTTCCATGTTTATGTGAAACTGGCTTTCATCGAATTTAGGAGCCCACTGATTATAATGTTCCAACATTCCTCTATATATGGAACCTTATTACACTCAAAAACAATAAAATGACAACCCACAGTTTCAAAGAGTTTGGTGCTTCTGAAAACTTTTGGAACATACAACAAACAACAAACAACAATACAACACACAACACATAAAAAAAAACATAGAAACTATGCACAGGAGATTTTAGCGGTAGTTACGGTAGTTGGGAGTGTACATGCAGCTTTCAGCATACTTCAACAAATTTGCAGGCCTTGGAAGACGAGTAGCCAATCCTGTAAAGAAATTGAGGTATAGTCAAATTAAACAAGTGCCTTGGACAGAGTACTGCATAGGTGACATTTTCTCAATTTTGAAGTCGATGAGAACATTGGATATTTAAGTTAAAAATTTTCAAAAAGTAAGTGTGTGTGTGTGGGGGGGGGAGGGATGGGGGTGTTTAGACTGATTTTATTTTGAAAATATCCCTATCAACACAATATAATTCAGAAAGCTTAAGAGAGGTGAAAGTGGAATTTTGCAGGAATAGGAATTACCTAGTTCATAGGCTTTAGCAGCAACATTAGCAGCAATGTTGGCGGAGATCTGCCTGATGTTAGTTAGAGGTGGATAAATCATGCCCTTTGCGAAGTGCTCGTCTGTTACCTGACCGGCCAATGCTTCCGCTGTTTCAAAAAGAACAAAAATGAATAAAATACATGTACTCAAAATTCTAGTCCCTTGTGCACATTAGAGAATCTAGTACCAGGTTACTTGTCGTGCAGAGTCACAATAAATATCAGTTAAATCTTATCCGTTGAATATGGATCAACAAGAGAAACATTTTCTAACTCGAGGTACCAAATTTTTGAGGTTTTCACACTATGATAAACTTAAAAATATGATCAAGTACTTACAAGCTGCCAAAAGCATTTCATCATGCACGCGGATAGCACCAGAGATAACCAAGCCAAAACCAAGTCCAGGGAAAATGTAAGCGTTGTTTGCCTAAACAGACCATTTTCCACAATCAAAACAATACCACAAAATCAGTTACTGATGTCAAGCTCATGATATGCCAAGAGGATAGATCTAGCCATCTAGGCAGATATTGATAACAATAAAGTGACTGAAGTTATAACCTGGCCAGGAATGAAGAGTTTCCCGTTGTATTCGACAGGATCGAATGGACTTCCACTGGCAAACGTTACGCGGCCCTATTTTGAAATAAATAGAAAGCGTAAAATACTAAATTAGTTATATTTTATTCTAATTAACAACACAGTAGTACTTAAAATGAAAGTATCTCCTCCGAAACCGTGGTCAAAAGGAACAGATATTTAATGGTAGAGGCTAAAAGGGCACACAAATATCTTTCTAAGAAGATTCTGATGCAGTGTCAGTTGATTCTGATGATTCAGTAAAAGTCAAACAACCGATTGCAATGCATTGATGGTTCAAATCAAAATCAAGATCACTTGCACCTACATTTAATACTTTTCAGGATATGCTCACAATTTCCCCATTCGTTGAAGGACCATTTTGTAAATGTAATCCCTACACAACTGATGATTGAAGTACTTCATCCTACTTGACCGGAAAAAATTAAAATATTTACCTCACTCCAGGTATAAGCTTCTTCAGCAGTGCACTCAGCTTGTGAAGTGGGGTTGGAGAGAGCCATGATAAGAGGTTTCTGCAAGTCATTAATTTATAAATCGATTCACTCGAAACCAGAGGAGGTAGAGAGGCTGAGGAGAGAGGATGGGGAAGGAGGGTACCTCATTGAAGGAAGCCATTGCTTCAACTACTTCCTTTGTGAATTGCTTTCCAACTCCAGATGTCCCAATCAAGGCAGTTGGCTTGATGGCCTGATCAAGTACGAGAATGAGTTGGTAATTCAACAACCCCTCATCAAAGCACTGTAAACTACCTTATGGAGAACAGTAATAAAGAAAGCTTATTCAAACCTTGACAGCTTCTAAGAGAGTCGTAACAGGCTCATGTTCATGCGCCCATGGCTTCTTGAAGTGCTGAAGTGATTCTTTACGAGCACTGACAATTAATCCCTGCAAGATTATTCACACAGACTATGATGGAATGCAAAGTGAAGAAGTTATGTACATAATATTCTTGCTCAGAAGAAAAATCATGATAAGTGTGGGCCCTACCTTTGAATCCACAAGCCATATCTTCTTACGGGCCTCTTCCACAGGAGCCTTTGTCTAATTAAGACAAATGATATTAGGAACTGGTATGAGATTTACAAATCACGAGTTCATGTGACCAAATGTGATAACAATGGGACACGTAGTACCTGCTTTGACATCTCAAGAGCTATAAGTTCTGCTATTCCTGTACCAGCCTGCAACCATGAGAGAGCATTAAGGAGAGTTCTTTTGATATTTATGATAATGCATATAAGAATTTGAACGATTCTAAAGTGAGCACATGACAAATAGAACCTTATAACACGACCAGAAATGTGACCTGATGTGAAAATGTATGCATTATCTCCTAGTTTATTTATGAATTGCAGATTTTCTGAAGTAAAACAAATTCAACTCTGCCTCTAGAAGAATTCTAAATAAAAGAAGTGATTTAGTTTCCATATTTAGCCGTAAGATTCCACGTTGATAAAGTATTGCATTCTCTAATTCCATAGGCTTTACAAGGGTAGTGACAAAGGTGAATTAAAAAAAAACAGTCAAGAGATTAGAATCTCACTTCCCCAGCACCAAGGAATAAGAATGTGTGATCACCCAAGTTACCACCAAGAAGCTTCAGCGATGCAACAAGCCCAGCAAGAACAACAGCTGCTGTCCCCTTTAAGAGAGGAAACAAACTTGTTAGGAAAGGTACATATCATAGAGGTGATGCTGATCACTTTAATACTAAATACCTGTATATCATCATTGAAGACTAGATGAGTGGTGCCATATTTGGCCAACAGCTCAAACGCATTGTGATTTGCAAAATCTTCAAACTGCAGATTTTGTTACAGATATGTCAGCATTGAATCTCATCGAACAATTGAATCCAGAAATCTTCACAATTAGATGCAACCTAGGAGGTGTCACAAGTTAGGGGTCACTAACCTGTACCAGAACTTTTTCACCATAGTTTTGCTTAACAGCAGTCATAAATTCATGCACCAAATCATAATATTCCTGGAGAAAAAGAAAAATTTATATATCCCATAGAAACTAGAAATTAAATCTGGCAGGCTTTGGTCACACAATTCATAAAAACTTAACTGACCTTCCCAGTGGCCCTCTTTTGTTTAAGACCAATGTAGAATTCATCATTCAATAGCTTCTCATTGTTTGTCCCCACATCGATAGTTATGGGCAAGCACTAAATAGGCAAGTTAGGTGAGTATTAGAACTTGAGGAGACTAAGAAGCAAGAAAAACAAAATAGATAACCGGACCATAGTTACAGGGCAGATAGTATCAAGCCAAAATGGATGTTGACTTCATCAATATGCTTACCGCAGAAGGCCTAACTCCCCCTAATGCAGTATATAAAGCTAGTTTGCCAACAGGAATCCCCATACCCTGTAAGAGTAAAAGTAATGCTGTAAAAACTGTTATTCTGCTCATACTCCAACCTCTAGATTACCATCTTAAGAATAAATTAACTCAAAGGGATGAATCTAGGTATATTGACCTGGCATCCGAGGTCACCAAGTCCCAATATACGCTCACCATCAGTCACGACAATAACTTGAATGCTCCTTTCATGCCAGTTTTTTAGTACTTCAAGAATTTTTCCCCTGGAAAATAAAAAACTCTCATGTCATGTTAATCTGTTTTTAAATTTTAAAACTACAACCAATTAGTAAGGCAAAAACAAAAACAAAAACAAAATCTTACTTCTCTTTCAAACTAATGTAGAGACCCTGAGGGCGCCTAAAAATACACCCATATTTTTGGCAAGCCTCCCCAACAACAGGAGTGTAGACAATTGGGAGAAGTTCGTCCACATTGTCAATAAGAAGCTTGTAGAACAGCCTCTCATTCCTCTCCTATAAACCAATAAAATGTGAAGTTGGAAATTAGAGAAACAAAAAAGAAAATAAGTGATAATCCATCCATACATGCTCTCAGGAATTCCTAGGACCAATTGACAATAAAAGTCAGTTTACTTTCCTTAGATAGCCTACAGGATAGTTTCCATGTAATTTACTTTAACCTTTTAACAGTAAGAGAATTGCTACATCTACAAAACAATATGCCAGTGAAAGATTTTGGTGTCTTGTGTTACCGCCAGTTCCATCATAGCCATGTATTTGTGCAGTGGAACATCGTAATTACGTATACTTTGCATCAATTTCTTCTCCTGAAGTCAAACATGCAGGCATGAGAAACTAATCTTATAAACTAAATAGACTTTAACAAGATAGCTTTAAACAAACCTGAAGTTCTTGGGATATGACTGTCGGAGGAAGAAGACCACGCAAATAATGAGCATCTCTCTCTTTCTCGGTAAATGCAAGTCCCTTGTTATGTTGTGGATTCCTCAACAAATTATAACCACTGAAGCATCCAGTACAAATGACACAAAGATGAATATACTAATATTTGAACATAAATGAATTAGTAAAAGCACAAAAACGCACAAGTACAGATTCATAAATGGCGGATTTAGCTTAAAAAAAAAAATTAAAAAAAATTGGCATCTCTTGAGACTGAACAAGATAGCATGACAAATCACAACATTGCAAGAGAGAATGGCTACAAATTTAACTAACAAAATATGAGAAGATGATCAACTACTTTGCTATCTTAGTTTCAATTTTCACAACAGCAGAACCATAATTGGACTTCAGAGAGACGTGGTCCAAAATAGTCACATGTCTTTTCCCATTTGTCTGGCCAAATATATACTAAAGCAAACCAGATCACATATTCTTCATAATTCCATAAAATTCTCCATGATTTGAAAAGCCTATCGACTCATGATTTAAAATTGCATAAAAGCTAACTATACCAAAAACCGATCAAAGCTAAATTACAGCAAAAACCAAACATACAAACTATTGAGAAAAAAAAAAAATCAAGATCACCAGTCAATGATATACTAAGTGTAACTCAGTTGACGCAGTAATGGACCCACAAATCCAAATCAACATATTAACCGTTACGTTCATCAACCTAAAATGGTCAAACCTCTTGCATTCGAGCAAGCCCAAAAAAATCGAGCCAATTCCATAAATAATACAAATTCAGCTCAAAATAACAGAATGCAGAAGCAAAAAATTAAGCATCAAACTAGAAGCACGCAAACAAAGTAAAAAAAATTAGGTTGAGTGAGTTGACCTGGCAACGGAAACAGTCCAGGGAGTAACGAGCTGGTCCTCAGTAGCACGATCCTCACCGTAAACATCCCCAACGCCACCGCCGATGTTGCACTTAGGATCCAACACCGACTCTCCGTCCCTCATCTCCTTAAACGTGTTTTCCATCTCAAACAAATTTCTCTCTCTCTCTCTCTCTCTCTCTCTCTCTCTCTCTCTAGAAATGCTCACCGGAATAATTGACGGCGACTTCCGAGGATGAATTCGATGGATATTTATTAAGATGGTGAGTGGAATTTCGAAGGATATGCTGAATTAGTAAAATATGGATGCTGTTCCGTTACTTGACTGTTGATTCTTTAAAGTCAAATGAAATACTCCCTCATTTGCACGCTTATTAAGAAATTATGAAATTGATGTAAGTGTTGTGAGTGTAAAAATAAATTATGAGAAAGAATGAGTGGGAGAGAATAGTAAGTTAATTGGTGTTGTGAGTATAAAAGTAAAGTAGAAAAGAGAATGAGTAGGATGAATAGTAAAGATTTTTTGCCATTTTTAAAATAGAACTCTTACACTGGAACGGATTAAAAAGAAAAATAAGAACTCTTTGGGACAGAGGGAGTAATACTTACGACTTTTCTGTGCTGCTTGTGTTTTGAATTCAGAACGACGTCATACTTGACGGGCTCACGGAGTCACTGGAAACCCGCCGGTGATTATTGTAGTTTGGGACTACAGACCGGGGGTTGGTGGAATACACTGAAAAGACGATTCTATCCTTAATATATACTCCAAAAATGGACATAAGAATTAAGAATTAAGATGACAATCTTTACATTATAAAATTATAGATAGTGGGTAGAGTGTTGTGAGTAGGAAAGAGAAAATGGGTTAGAAAATAATTAGTGGATAGTTGTTGTGTGTATGATATGTAGGTCTCACTAAAAAAAAAATATAAATAACTTTCATTTTTTGGATTATGAAGTTTAAAATAGGACACTCAAAAAAGAATTTTTTGAAGTTTAAAATGGGACGGATGAAGTAGTCCCACCTCATTTGCGACATACTATGTCTCACTTCACTTGAGACTCTCCAAAATGGTTATAATTTTATATTCAATATACCCACTCACTCATTCTCTCTCTTCATTTTTGCACCACACAGTTCATTTAACCAACCTACTATTAACCCCACTCATTTTTCTACCGTACATTTTCTTTACTTTATTATTTCTTTAGTTATTATGCCCACCTCTTAGGTTTAAAGTGAGGTGGGACGGAGGGAGTATTATATACTCCCTCCGTACAGAGTATGTGAGAGTGGAAAGTTAGTGGATATGATAAATATGCCTCATAATTTAAGTATATAAGAGGAAAAAGTGAGTGAGTATGACAAGCGGTGCCTACATTATTTTTGTAATCTTTTATGAATTTTTTTTGTGACTTTAAATTTCCCCTAATTAATTCATGCTCTATTTTGGTGGATAATTAAGCAAACTATTTCAAGAGAAAATTGGGGACTAGTGAATAGGAAGGTGGTGGGACCAGAGGAGCATTATTTGCATAAGTAGGGACTGGATAGGGTAATATTATACTAAATTTATAATTATTCTGCCGGGGCAGGTGTGCATTACGACAATTGCGGTAAATAGTAACTCCCTCTATCCCATACTCCCTCCGTTTCACGTGAATTGAGACTTATTTTCATTTTCGTTCGTTTCACCTCAATTGAGACGGCCTAAAATGGCAAACTTTTTAATATTTTATATTCACCCAACCCCACCCATTTAACCCTACTAATTCTCTCTCTTCATTTTTCACCACTCATTTTATCCAACCAACACTACTATTTACCCCACTCATTCTCTCTTCATTTTCCACCACACATTCACTACTTTCGCTTAATTATTGTGCCCATTTTTTTGTCTCAATTCACATGAAACGGAGGGAGTACATACTAAGGTTCTTACTTTCCTTTTAGGTTTGTCCCAGACTAAGGTTATTAGTTGCTTTATTACCTAAAATGGACCATAGTACCCACTTGTCATTCTCACAACAAAAACTTCTTACCCACTTTATCTCTCCTACTTTCTCTTACTTGCTTTTTTATACTCACAATATTTATTTTTTCTTAAATTTTCATGTAAAGTCAAACTAACTAAGAACCTTAGTTCGGGACGGATGGAGCACATCGCTTTTAGGACGTTGGAAAGAAGAAAGAGGAGTCAGCTACTGGATAATGGTTACAAGTGGCACTATTACGTTTGCACACGTCCATTTCAAAAAAGTTACATCACACACTACTTCCTTCCAAATATAACTACTCCCTCTGTATTTTTCTTTTTAGCGTGTTTAAAGGAATTCTTTCTTTCAAAAAAAAAAAAAAAAAGGAATTCGTAAATTTTAAAGGGTTAAAAAGTCAATATTTTTCAAGATTAAATAATTATTTCTGAAACAAAAATACTTAATATTTCTTTAATATACAATAATATTATTTAAAAATAAATGAAATTATACTTAATATTTTTTAAAATATATAATAAATACCCGTGTAATATTGTAATGCATAATTTAACACAGTATTTTAAGCAAAATTTAACATATGCTTCTCTAAAAAAATAAAATTAAACTTTATAATCTTTTGACCTTTTATACACTCTCTATTATGTCCTGTTTGAATTAGAATTTTTGATCAAATTATAAATTACTTGACCAAAAATTATAATTCAAGCGGGACGGAGGGGGTATATACTAATATAAAACTTAATTTGTTAAGCTTTAAGTATTTTTTTTGAAACATAAACAAAATTTATTGTACATAAATTTAATGTACAAGATAATGATGCACAAATCAATCACAACAGCCAACTCTTAAGTTAAATCTCACCCTTTTCAACAAATCCGGCAAACCCCCACCTCTTCTTCGTTAAATCCGGCAATTGAGCCGAATTTAAAAAACAAAATCAACACCAAATTAACAAAATTCAGTTCATCCGATTTTACAACTCCAACAAAAAAAAAAAAAAACTCTGAAACCCGGATCTTAGGCCAGTTACATTTTTCATTCGATTTTTGTTGAAGGAATAGAGAGACGGGTTTCGACGTTGAAATCGCCGGAAACAATGGAGATGCGTCTGTGATTTTAAATCTGGCTGGGTGCGTATGGAAATATTGAAGCTCGACAGATGGGTGTGGAGGGGAAGGCGAGGTGTGGACGGCTGGGCTCAAGTGAGAGAGTAATTGAGAGCGACGGCTAGTGGAGAAGGTCGGAAGGCAGAGGTGTGTCGGAGAGAGAAACAGAGTAAACACGTCTATGTGTTTGTGAGGATTGGGGGAGATGAAGGGATAAAAAAAAGTTCCACACTCCCCTTACTTTTAAAAAATGACATTTAACCCCTTAAAAGTTAATGCAGTTTAAATTACAACTCAAACCTAACAATCTGTTAATCACATGCCATGCACATGGTCACTTAACTGAGTTTCTAACGAATTCCGTCAGAAAGCCCCTAATTGCCAAAAAAATTGATTTTGAGTCCTGATTTAGCGAGAAAAAAAAGTCGAGGCTCCTTTTAGACGCCCCCCTTAAGTTCAGGCCCTAAATTGTCATTAACCCTTATTTTTTTTTCACTTTACTTTTGTTTTTTACAACACAAATCAACTTACCTTTTCTTCACATTCTCTTTTTTACTTCACTTTTTATACTCAAAACTTTAAGAAAAAAAAATTCACAACCTTTTAATCTTCGTATAAATAAAAAGATGGATATTTATTTTGAGATGGATGAAGTACTTAAAACCAATTAAAAATTTTAAAATAAAAATAGAAAGAGCAATGCCAAATATTAAAAAAAATACAAAATTCATTTACATAGATAGTTAACAAACAATGAATAGTTGTTGATTTTGTTGTTAATTTGTTGAATAAATTGGTCTCTTACTTTTAATTAGTATTTTTTTTATCCCAGAGCATATGTTCACTTTTCTTTTTAGTAGTATGTCTCAGAGTATAAGTCTATTTTTTAAAATGGCAAAAAATATTTATTATTCCTCCCACTCATTATCTCTCCTACCGATTTTTATATTCACAACACTAATCCACTTACTATTTCCTTCTACTCATTCTCTCTCCTACTTTACTTTTATACTCACAACACTTACATCCTTCCACCATTTCTTAATGGCAAAAAACATATTTTGGTCACTGAACTATATAGGGTTGGATTGGTAGGTATACCAAGTGTATTTTGCTTGTACCGTGTACCAACCAAGTATGATTTGGTACACAAAAATATGTACCATTACCAACTATAAAAGTCGGTATACCAAGTTTATTGGTACGATTGGTACTCGATATATACCAAAAGTAGATGAAGAAAAAAAATTGTATTTTTTTTTTGTTACGGCTTTTTTGTCTAGTCTAAAAACATTATATTACTCCCTCCGTCCCGGAGTAAGAGTCCTACCCCTCATTTGAACGCTTATTAATAAATATTGGAAGTGATGTAAATGTTGTGAGTGCAAAAGTAAAGTATGAGAGAGAATGAATGGGAGAGAATAGTGAATTGATTGGTGTTGTGAGTAGAAAAGTAAAATAGGAGAGAGAATGAGTGGGGTGAATAGTAAAAATTCTTTGCAATTTTAGGAATAGGACTCGTACTCTGGGACGTACCAAAATTGAAAGTAGGACTCTTACTCTGGGGCAGAGGGAGTATAACATAAAAATAGATCTCAAATGCAAATTATAAAAGTTTTGAAACTAAAGAAAAGTAGAACAATTGAAGTCTTGAAAACTAAACAATACAGTGACTTTATATAATATTCACGATGACTCCAAAAACAAAAGATTACAATAAGGCAGTTTGAATATTTTTTTTCCTAAATCGTAATAAAGTAAATTAAGGACTTAAGGTTAGAAAAAGGATATTAATATTTGATACTCCATTCGTCCTAAAATACTTTTACTTTTAGAACACGTATTAAAAAAACAATCAATAAATATCAAATAGACCAAACTACCCTTTAAATATTTCAAGTACATAGACAATTAGACTGTCACGCCCCGAAATCCGACATTGCACGGACCTCGAGAAGTGACGAACGAAAACCGAATATCAATCGAAACTCCAAAACCAGCCATCCTTCAATTTAGTTTCCATTACACATACACCCACTTTAAATTAAAAGTAAACAATCAATTAGAATATAATCTCAACTGAACCCATTTCCAATTAAAATTAACTAATGAATTGCATGTCATCTTTCATATGCACAGAATACTCTTATTACACTAAAACAAAGACATCAACAACAATATTAAACTTTGATATTTCTATAAATTAAAGCCCATCATATTTCAATCCAATTTTATGGGTTCTATTTAATTGTTGAATTATAATTTCTTTACATTGGTTATCTATCAATAGAAAAATACAAATATCTAAAAGACAAAGCATTTCACTCTAGCTTCACAACTCTACAGCGAAAAGGATCACGATCTCAGCTATACTCCTTCCGTCCCAAAATAAGTTGCACTAATTATAAAATTGTTACATTTAAAATAAAAAATGCAAATCCAAATTAATCACTAATGTACATATATAAATATGGTCAAGTATATATATGCAATATGGATCGATTATTTGGGGTGTCACATAGACGGAGTATTATGTGTGTGTGCGCGTGTGTATGTGTGTACATATATATATATATATATATATATATATATATATATATATATATATATATATATATATATATTATATATATATATATATATATATATATATAGGTAGGTAGGTAGGTAGGTAGGTGCTCAAAAGAGAACCTAAATATCGTGAGAACCGTGAAAACTTGGATACATTAGGTAATAACCTAATGTATCCAAATAATGTATCCAAGTGAACCATTGGATACATTAGTTTTTACCTAATGTATCCAAGTAATGTATCCAATGTATCCAAGTGAACCATCGGATACATTAAATAAAAACCTAATGTATCCAAGTTAGGGGTGTGCACGGGTCGGTTTGGTTCGGTTTTAGGCCAAAAACCGACACCAAACCAATAGTTATTGGTTTATGTAATTCAAACCCATTAAGCTTCGGTTTCTTAATGGTTCGGTTTCGGTGTGATATCGTTTTGGTTCGGTGTCAAACCAATAGAATAGACTGTTGGGTTGTGGGTTTGTTGGGCCGCCTTAATGGGCTACATTCAAATGAGGCTCAATTTGCACATAATAGATAATAAGGTCAAATAAGACACATTTTCTGGTTGAATTATGAATTGGGCCAATAGGCTATACTATTTGGGCCAAAAAAACAAATTAAGTTTACAACTATTAATTCAAATAATAAGCTAGGAATAAAACGACATAGTTTTAGGTAATCGGTTCGGTTTCTTATCGGTTCTAACAAGCTGGAAACCTAAACCGAATGATGGAGAAAATCTCCCTCTAATTAAATTACCTAGCAAGTGTACTAGTTACCGGTGTAGTAGTATGCACAAGCAAGGGTCGAATCCACAGAGACTTGAAGGATTAACAAGAATGCAAGTAAAACAGAAAAGTAAATAGTGGGGTTTTGGTTTTTTATTAATTTAACTACTAAAACAATAAATTAAATTAAACTAAGAAAATAAATAAAAGCAAGATTAACGAATAGATTAACGAATTGGATTCACAAATACTTTCACTCTATGCTATGCTCCTAATGAAAAGATCAATCTCTTTCTTGGTTCGTTCACAAAAGTAAGAATTGGGACGGTGAGGCGGCCGGATTGCAATCTATTTCTCTCTAACTAATCACACTTCGCAAATCAAGTCCATGTAATTTTTTAAAGAGTTATTACGTTCTAAAGAACATATGAACTACACCCACTTGATTTCTATCACGGCATCAAATAGATATATTAATCAAAATAGTGGTCAATGTATCAATGCCCGAGTCACTGTAACAATAGATACCCAGAAATTCTAAAGCCAATTTATATCTTAACATATAACTGAAACTAAAGAATTTAGAATGAAGAATATTTTGATAAACAAGAATAAGAAAGAATGGAAGAATTAAATCTATAGCATAGAGATCAAGTATTGTTACTACCAATTCATGAATCTAATTATTTAACTACTAATAATAATAAAATCAAGAACAAGAAATAAATTAAAGAACATCAAAACCTGAATTAAATTGATGAATCCTTGTTACAATCTTGAATCTTGACTAAAAGTATGTATATAATATGAATAAAATAAATTGGATGGAGTGTTATATTTATACTAGGGCTAAGGAGGTGTAAAAATTAGGAAAACCATAGGATTCCTTGTTGAAAAATGACAAAATAAAGTGCTGGCCGGAATTTCCCCAGGAGCCCTTGGCATATTTGCACTTCCATAAAAGTCCTATGAAAATTCCCCAAAGGTCCTCCAAAAATTCCAGAAAAGCCCTTGGAAATTTGGAAATTACTGAAAAGCCCACAATATTTTGAAAATTCCCCAAAGGTCCCTGAGAAATTCCCCTAAAGCCCTCGCTGGAGCGCGCGCTCTTCAAGGATGGGTGCGTGCGCCCTCTTGGTCCAGAAGGTCTGGAGTTTTGATCTGGTGTGGGTGCGCGCGCCCTAAGCTTGGTGTGGGTGCGCGCGCCCTAAGCTTGGTGTGCGTGCGCACCCTTTGCTTCGCGGCTTGTACATTTTACGCGCAATCTTCCGGAGGCCATAACTTCTTCATACGAACTCCGATTTGGACGTGTAAACTATCGTTGGAAATCTCTTTTCGAGTACTATCCAATGGCATTGATTAATAAGTGGTCACATCTCTTTATATTTATGTTATGGTCTGTTCTTTATCCTTATTTTTCGCACTTTAATGTACATGAATCCATGCATTCTTTTGCTCCTTCCCTATACTCATAAACACTCCAAAAACCATCAAAACACCCAATGTTGAGCATCTAATAAGTCATAGAAGTATATGATTTGGATGGGTAAAAACACATCCATCAAATACCCCCAAACTTATCTTTTGCTCGTCCTCGAGTAAAACAAAACAAATATAAAACTACAAAAACTAAAAACAATAAAAAAAAATATTTTTGGGATATTCTCTATACATATGGGAGTCGTTAGCCAAAAGTCTCAGGATCCCTCACACAAGTGCCATTAAATAGGTACCATTGAAAAACCAAATTGCAACACATACACACTACTAACTCGTTTGATTTTCCACCGCAGCATGATAGGATGAGTGAAGTGGTGATCACTGCGACCAAAATAAGATTAGTTTATAGGATCACTTAAGTTAATGCTCTTATTTCACAAATGATGATGAAGGTACACGTAACCCAATCAAGGACACTCATAATCATCTATACACAGTTGTCAACCCGGTTACCGATATTGAAAAAACATATGGCATAAAGTTTAAGCACAACAAACGTGCGAGGCTAGGTTCACGGTTACAAATGAAGGTAAGGACATACGAAGTTAAGAAAGTGGACTAAGAAGTCTTCTACAATATGTATATCCTCACAATATTTTAAACTCTCCCCTCACCCAATTCCCACACTGTCTCACCCCAAACTGAACTTTTATATAATTACATGGGGTGAGATATGATTCCCTATTTCTGCGGCCTTTTCCAAATCATCACTTCAATACATTAAGGGGACAAGTTTTTTTTTTTTTTTTTTTTTTTTAATATTTCAACTTACACAAGACAAATGTGTGCTTACTTTGCACACTACTCAATGATAACAATATTTTGTGCTTGCCCCTTCCTTTCATTACATGTACCATTTTCCATATCTTTGGCCATATATCAGAATTCCCCAAATCATTCTCCCAATTTCTAACCATAAATTCCCATCATTCCCTAATCCACTTCCTCGTCAAGGTGAGTTTAACCTATTCTAAGTGCAAAAGGGTAGGAAATCGGGTATCAAAAGAAGGTGAACGGCGGTCTTTAATGTACCATTCTTTCATCCATTACTAGCCTCAAACGGGTGTTCTAGCGATGATTTTATTTAAGTGACTAGATAGACAAAATAAGGCCAACAAAAGGGTTGAGAAAGAAATGCCATAAATACCGAATAACCTATTGACTTGTTATTGACAACCATGCAACAATGTTTTAGGGTCCCCGAACATACACCAAGTGATCCCATAAATTATTCTTATTTTGATAACATGATCATGGAAAGAAAATGTAAGTAAGAGGTGGTGCAATCATGCCTTTAGTAGTGTTAATGCAGTCCCAACTCTAGTTTAAACAATAGCACCCATAATGGCTAATAAAAACAAATCCTCGGATCATCACAGACCATGCCAACATCCCAAATATATAAGAGAAACAAAATTTTAAAATTTTCTATTTGTTTGGAGGGTGACAACTATATACACTCCCTATAAACCCACAAACTCGGAGAGATGCCTACCCCCAAACTCAAAACATGCTATGTCGTCATAACATAAGGAACTAAAGCATGCTTTGGGTTCAAAGGATGGCATGACACAACAAAATGATAAAATGAAAATAAAATGTTACCTAGTTGGGTTGCCTCCCAACAAGCGCATTTGGGTAAGGTCGTTAGCCCGACCGTTGCCCAGTTTGGATTTCACCTTTCTTCCTTTGGCCCACTTTGCATTCTCGCGGGTCCTTATCTTCAGCTCGAGCCCATGTACATTCCCCTTTTTATTATCATTTAGTACCACAGGGAATTGTTGGCATCTTCGCTTCTTGGGCTCTTCCACTTGTGGCCTCTCACCACTTTTTCCACTATTACAAGAAGGAAGGGGTACCATAAGGATGATCACGTTTTCATTGGGACCGCTACGGGTAGTCTGATTCATATCATGAACCTCCTCACTATCCCTCTTCTCATCACCATATAAAGCAAACTCAAGCTCCTCAATGGCTATCTCATGCCATGTTTTCTCCACCGTTTTTATTTCCTTCACATCCTCTGTACAACCACTCGCATCATCAAAAGAGGAACCATCTTTAGAGTCAACATTGGAGATTTCATAGACAAAATTCTCCTTTGCATCTTCCAAAGGTTTCTCTTCGAGTGACTGATCCGTAGCGGAAACATTAGAGATTTCATAGACAAAATTCTCTTTTGCGTCCTCCACGGTTTGCTTTCCATATTGTGGTGGTGGTTTAAAATATGGCTCAAAAAATGAGTCATAGACACACTCTTCCCCATCAGCATTTAGATACCAAACCAGGGTTGAAGGTTGCTCGTCCGACTGTGGTGGTGGTGGTGGATTATTCACATAGTTTGGCTCACAAGTGGGATCATAAACTACCTCATCATTGCTCCAAACCATGTCTGAATGATTTCCCCATCCTTGATTACAAGAGTTAGGAAAACAGTTATACTGTTGTTGCCATGGTTGGGCGAAACTCCTTTCTTGAACCTGTGGAACATACTCAGGAAAATAGGTCCTAGATGGACAATAATTAGTAGCATGAGAATAAACACCACAATTAGCACATCTTTCTTGCACCAAATTTAACTTGGCATTCAATATGTCTAAATTCTTAGATAAGATGTCTAGTTGTCGTTTAAATTCTTGTCTCCCTAATTCATCATTGATGTTTATTCTATACATCCCTTTAGAGTAGCTCTCACAAAATTTATATTAAAAAAATAAATAAATACTATTTACACTAAAGCGAAAATAATAAAGAAAATTTATTTACACTAACTATACAAACTTGTTTACCTAATCAAGTCCCCGGCAACGGCGCCAAAACTTGATGGAGAAAATCTCCCTCTAATTAATTACCTAGCAAGTGTACTAGTTACCGGTGTAGTAGTATGCACAAGCAAGGGTCGAATCCACAGAGACTTGAAGGATTAACAAGAAGCAAGTAAAACAGAAAAGTAAATAGTGGGGTTTTGGTTTTTTATTAATTTAACTACTAAAACAATAAATTAAATTAAACTAAGAAAATAAATAAAAGCAAGATTAACGAATAGATTAACGAATTGGATTCACAAATACTTTCACTCTATGCTATGCTCCTAATGAAAAGATCAATCTCTTCTTGGGTCGTTCACAAAAGTAAGAATTGGGACGGTGAGGCGGCCGGATTGCAATCTATTTCTCTCTAACTAATCACACTTCGCAAATCAAGTCCATGTAATTTTTTAAAGAGTTGTTACGTTCTAAAGAACATATGAACCTAACCCACTTGATTCTATCACGGCATCAAATAGATATATTAATCAAAATAGTGGTCATGTATCAATGCCCGAGTCACTGTAACAATAGATACCCAGAAATTCTAAGCCAATTTATATCTTAACATATAACTGAAACTAAAGAATTTAGAATGAAGAATATTTTGATAAACAAGAATAAGAAAGAATGGAAGAATTAAATCTATAGCATAGAGATCAAGTATTGTTACTACCATTCATGAATCTAATTATTTAACTACTAATAATAATAAAATCAAGAACAAGAAATAAATTAAAGAACATCAAAACCTGAATTAAATTGATGAATCCTTGTTACAATCTTGAATCTTGACTAAAAGTATGTATATAATATGAATAAAATAAATTGGATGGAGTGTTATATTTATACTAGGGCTAAGGAGGTGTAAAATTAGGAAAACCATAGGATTCCTTGTTGAAAAATGACAAAATAAAGTGCTGGCCGGAATTTCCCCAGGAGCCCTTGGCATATTTGCACTTCCATAAAAGTCCTATGAAAATTCCCCAAAGGTCCTCCAAAAATTCCAGAAAAGCCCTTGGAAATTTGGAAATTACTGAAAAGCCCACAATATTTTGAAAATTCCCAAAGGTCCCTGAGAAATTCCCCTAAAGCCCTCGCTGGAGCGCGCGCTCTTCAAGGATGGGTGCGTGCGCCCTCTTGGTCCAGAAGGTCTGGAGTTTTGATCTGGTGTGGGTGCGCGCGCCCTAAGCTTGGTGTGGGTGCGCGCGCCCTAAGCTTGGTGTGCGTGCGCACCCTTTGCTTCGCGGCTTGTACATTTTACGCGCAATCTTCCGGAGGCCATAACTTCTTCATACGAACTCCGATTGGACGTGTAAACTATCGTTGGAAATCTCTTTTCGAGTACTATCCAATGGCATTGATTAATAAGTGGTCACATCTCTTTATATTTATGTTATGGTCTGTTCTTTATCCTTATTTTTCGCACTTTAATGTACATGAATCCATGCATTCTTTTGCTCCTTCCCTATACTCATAAACACTCCAAAAACCATCAAAACACCCAATGTTGAGCATCTAATAAGTCATAGAAGTATATGATTTGGATGGGTAAAAACACATCCATCAAATACCCCCAAAACTTATCTTTTGCTCGTCCTCGAGTAAAACAAAACAAATATAAAACTACAAAAACTAAAAACAATAAAAAAAAATATTTTTGGGATATTCTCTATACATATGGGAGTCGTTAGCCAAAAGTCTCAGGATCCCTCACACAAGTGCCATTAAATAGGTACCATTGAAAAACCAAATTGCAACACATACACACTACTAACTCGTTTGATTTTCCACCGCAGCATGATAGGATGAGTGAAGTGGTGATCACTGCGACCAAAATAAGATTAGTTTATAGGATCACTTAAGTTAATGCTCTTATTTCACAAATGATGATGAAGATACACGTAACCCAATCAAGGACACTCATAATCATCTATACACAGTTGTCAACCCGGTTACCGATATTGAAAAAACATATGGCATAAAGTTTTAAGCACAACAAACGTGCGAGGCTAGGTTCACGGTTACAAATGAAGGTAAGGACATACGAAGTTAAGAAAGTGGACTAAGAAGTCTTCTACAATATGTATATCCTCACAATATTTTAAACTCTCCCCTCACCCAATTCCCACACTGTCTCACCCCCAAACTTGAACTTTTATATAATTACATGGGGTGAGATATGATTCCCTATTTCTTGCGGCCTTTTCCAAATCATCACTTCAATACATTAAGGGGACAAGTTTTTTTTTTTTTTTTTTTTTTTTTTTTTAATATTTCAACTTACACAAGACAAATGTGTGCTTACTTTGCACACTACTCAATGATAACAATATTTGTGCTTGCCCCTTCCTTTCATTACATGTACCATTTTCCATATCTTTGGCCATATATCAGAATTCCCCAATCATTCTCCCAATTTCTAACCATAAATTCCATCATTCCCTAATCCATTCCTCGTCAAGGTGAGTTTAACCTATTCTAAGTGCAAAAGGGTAGGAAATCGGGTATCAAAAGAAGGTGAACGGCGGTCTTTAATGTACCATTCTTTCATCTATTACTAGCCTCAAACGGGTGTTCTAGCGATGATTTTATTTAAGTGACTAGATAGACAAAATAAGGCCAACAAAAGGGTTGAGAAAGAAATGCCATAAATACCGAATAACCTATTGACTTGTTATTGACAACCATGCAACAATGTTTTAGGGTCCCCGAACATACACCAAGTGATCCCATAAATTATTCTTATTTTGATAACATGATCATGGAAAGAAAATGTAAGTGAGAGGTGGTGCAATCATGCCTTTAGTAGTGTTAATGCAGTCCCAACTCTAGTTTAAACAATAGCACCCATAATGGCTAATAAAAACAAATCCTCGGATCATCACAGACCATGGCCAACATCCCAAAATATAAAGAGAACAAAATTTTTAAAATTTTCTATTTGTTTGGAGGGTGACAACTATATACACTCCCCTATAAACCCACAAACTCGGAGAGATGCCTACCCCCAAACTCAAAACATGCTATGTCGTCATAACATAAGGAACTAAAGCATGCTTTGGGTTCAAAGGATGGCATGACACAACAAAATGATAAAATGAAAATAAAATGTTACCTAGTTGGGTTGCCTCCCAACAAGCGCATTTGGGTAAGGTCGTTAGCCCGACCGTTGCCCAGTTTGGATTTCACCTTTCTTCCTTTGGCCCACTTTGCATTCTCGCGGGTCCTTATCTTCAGCTCGAGCCCCATGTACATTCCCCTTTTTATTTTATCATTTAGTACCACAGGGAATTGTTGGCATCTTCGCTTCTTGGGCTCTTCCACTTGTGGCCTCTCACCACTTTTTCCACTATTACAAGAAGGAAGGGGTACCATAAGGATGATCACGTTTTCATTGGGACCGCTACGGGTAGTCTGATTCATATCATGAACCTCCTCACTATCCCTCTTCTCATCACCATATAAAGCAAACTCAAGCTCCTCAATGGCTATCTCATGCCATGTTTTCTCCACGTTTTTATTTCCTTCACATCCTCTGTACAACCACTCGCATCATCAAAAGAGGAACCATCTTTAGAGTCAACATTGGAGATTTCATAGACAAAATTCTCCTTTGCATCTTCCAAAGGTTTCTCTTCGAGTGACTGATCCGTAGCGGAAACATTAGAGATTTCATAGACAAAATTCTCTTTTGCGTCCTCCACGGTTTGCTTTCCATATTGTGGTGGTGGTTTAAAATATGGCTCAAAAAATGAGTCATAGACACACTCTTCCCCATCAGCATTTAGATACCAAACCAGGGTTGAAGGTTGCTCGTCCGACTGTGGTGGTGGTGGATTATTCACATAGTTTGGCTCACAAGTGGGATCATAAACTACCTCATCATTGCTCCAAACCATGTCTGAATGATTTCCCCATCCTTGATTACAAGAGTTAGGAAAACAGTTATACTGTTGTTGCCATGGTTGGGCGAAACTCCTTTCTTGAACCTGTGGAACATACTCAGGAAAATAGGTCTAGATGGACAATAATTAGTAGCATGAGAATAAACACCACAATTAGCACATCTTTCTTGCACCAAATTTAACTTGGCATTCAATATGTCTAAATTCTTAGATAAGATGTCTAGTTGTCGTTTAATTCTTGTCTCCCTAATTCATCATTGATGTTTATTCTATACATCCCTTTAGAGTAGCTCTCACAAAATTTATATAAAAAATAAATAAATACTATTTACACTAAAGCGAAAATAATAAAGAAAATTTATTTACACTAACTATACAAACTTGTTTACCTAATCAAGTCCCCGGCAACGGCGCCAAAAACTTGATGGAGAAAATCTCCCTCTAATTAAATTACCTAGCAAGTGTACTAGTTACCGGTGTAGTAGTATGCACAAGCAAGGGTCGAATCCACAGAGACTTGAAGGATTAACAAGAATGCAAGTAAAACAGAAAAGTAAATAGTGGGGTTTTGGTTTTTTATTAATTTAACTACTAAAACAATAAATTAAATTAAACTAAGAAAATAAATAAAAGCAAGATTAACGAATAGATTAACGAATTGGATTCACAAATACTTTCACTCTATGCTATGCTCCTAATGAAAAGATCAATCTCTTTCTTGGGTTCGTTCACAAAAGTAAGAATTGGGACGGTGAGGCGGCCGGATTGCAATCTATTTCTCTCTAACTAATCACACTTCGCAAATCAAGTCCATGTAATTTTTTAAAGAGTTATTACGTTCTAAAGAACATATGAACCTACACCCACTTGATTTCTATCACGGCATCAAATAGATATATTAATCAAAATAGTGGTCAATGTATCAATGCCCGAGTCACTGTAACAATAGATACCCAGAAATTCTAAAGCCAATTTATATCTTAACATATAACTGAAACTAAAGAATTTAGAATGAAGAATATTTTGATAAACAAGAATAAGAAAGAATGGAAGAATTAAATCTATAGCATAGAGATCAAGTATTGTTACTACCAATTCATGAATCTAATTATTTAACTACTAATAATAATAAAATCAAGAACAAGAAATAAATTAAAGAACATCAAAAACCTGAATAAATTGATGAATCCTTGTTACAATCTTGAATCTTGACTAAAAGTATGTATATAATATGAATAAAATAAATTGGATGGAGTGTTATATTTATACTAGGGCTAAGGAGGTGTAAAAATTAGGAAAACCATAGGATTCCTTGTTGAAAAATGACAAAATAAAGTGCTGGCCGGAATTTCCCCAGGAGCCCTTGGCATATTTGCACTTCCATAAAAGTCCTATGAAAATTCCCCAAAGGTCCTCCAAAAATTCAGAAAAGCCCTTGGAATTTGGAAATTACTGAAAAGCCCACAATATTTTGAAAATTCCCCAAAGGTCCCTGAGAAATTCCCCTAAAGCCCTCGCTGGAGCGCGCGCTCTTCAAGGATGGGTGCGTGCGCCCTCTTGGTCCAGAAGGTCTGGAGTTTTGATCTGGTGTGGGTGCGCGCGCCCTAAGCTTGGTGTGCGTGCGCACCCTTTGCTTCGCGGCTTGTACATTTTACGCGCAATCTTCCGGAGGCCATAACTTCTTCATACGAACTCCGATTTGGACGTGTAAACTATCGTTGGAAAGCTATTTTCGAGTAATATCCAATGGAATTGATTAATCAGTGGTCACATCTCTTTATCTTTATGTTCTGGTCCATTCTTTATCCTTATTTTTTGCACTTTAATGTACATGAATCCATGCATTCTTTTGCTCCTTCCCTATACTCATAAACACTCCAAAAACCATCAAAACACCAAAGGTTGAGCATCTAATAATTCATAGAAGTATATGATTTGGATGGGTAAAAACACATCCATCACCGAACCACTAATTTCGGTTTTCTAATTTTTAGAAACCGGTCCTAACCAATAGCTTATTGGACCGGTTTTTCGGTCCGGTTTTTTCGGTTTTATTGGGTTTTTCGGTTTTTTGCTCACCCCTAATACAAGTTCTCACGATATTTAGGTTCTCACAGGAGCACGACCATATATTATATATATATATATATATATATATAGTTGGTACATGGTATTCCAACCAAAGTCGATATTGTATACCGTGTACCAACCAATTAGATAAAAATGGTACGGTATTACCTACCAAAAAGTTCGGTATACCGACTTCTTTATACCAATTATAATTGGTACGGTTGGTATACGAGTTGGTTGGTACAGACGAGTACAATTTGCCACCCCTAGTGGTGACCTGGTTAGATTTCGTTAATTTTTTAATGAGATTATGGATGGAGTGAGCACATTTGAAAAACTACAAAAGTGTTGCGGAAAAGCCCTCCAAACACCCAAGCAAATCGCAAGAATCACCTCACCACAAACAAGCACAAGAAATAAAGAAACAAAGCAAAAGACAAAGGAATACAAGAAATTGTTTACCCAGTTCGTCAATATGTTTGACTACGTCTGGGGGCATTACCAAGCCAGGATCTTGCTCTATTATATGTTAAATCTGATTTACAATGAGTATGGGGGTGGAACATTGCTTAAATACACAACCTAGAATAAGACCTAAACCTAAACATAAGAGAAAACCCAAAATTCTGCACTTCCCCGAAATTACTGCGCGGCGACCAGGCGCACGCCTGGAGAGGACCAGGCGCCCGCTTACTTGCCTTCTTCAGATTCCGGACCTTCTGTCAAGACCGGGCGCCCGCCTGCTTCCTGTCATATTTTCTTCTCTTTGTTTCCTTCACGATCTCTATTCCAATAATCTCCCACCTAGAGATCAACCCGTGTATAAGCCCCGTATCCGTCTTCAACTCATCTTTTGTGCCTTCCTAGTGCTCTCCTCGATCATGGTAGTACCTTCCTCCTCTCTTATTCTTCAAGCCCAATTGAAGCTATGCATAGCTTCAACTTTTCAAGGTTTACAGCCTTCGTCAACATGTCAGCCGGGTTCTCCGATCCCAAAATCTTCTCCAGCCTTAAGATCTTTCTCTCCAAGAGATGTCTGATGTAGTGAAACCTCAACTCGATGTGCTTCGTCCTAGAATGAAACGCCGGATTCCTTGCTAGATGAATTGCACTCCGACTGTCACTGTAGAGAGCATTACCACTTCGCGTCTTCCCAAGTTCACCACAGAAGTTCTGCAACCATACCATCTATTTGCTTGCCTCTGTCACTGCCACATATTCTGCTTCTACAGTCGACTGAGCCACGATCTTTTGCAATTTAGAATCCCAGGAGATTTCCGTAACACCCAATGTAAACACATAACCCGTAGTACTTCTCCTATTATCAAGACCACTTGATGCCAAATCCGCATCAACATAACCCGCTAACACGACATCATTGCTTGAGAAACATAGAGCCTTACCAGCAGTACCCATTAAGTAACGAAGGATCCATTTAATCGCTTCCCAATGTTGCTTCCCTGGATTGCCAATGAACCGGCTGACTACTCCCACCGCATGTGCAATGTCCGGCCTTGTACACACCATAGCATACATTAGACTCCCCACAGCCGAAGCATATGGAGTCCTTTCCATCTTGTCATGCTCCTCCTTGCCCTTAGGTGAGTCCTTCTCGGATAGCTTAAAGTGCATACCCAATGGTGTTCCCGTTGGCTTTGCCTCTTCCATGCAAAATCTTTCCAAGACCTTCTCGACGTACTCTGCTTGTGAAAGAACCAACTTACCCGACTCCCTATCCCGGTCAATCCGCATGCCCAAGATTTTTCTGGCCTCCCCCAAATCCTTCATCTCGAACCGCTCTGACAAATGTGCCTTCAATCTGTTTACCTCTCTACTACTAGAGCCCGCTATTAGCATGTCATCCACATATAATAGCAAGATTATGTACCCATTGTCAGTGTTCTTGAAGTAGAAACAATGATCCGCCTCACATCTGATAAAATCAATGTCATGCATAAATCCATCAAACTTTCTGTACCACTGCCTAGGATCTTGTTTAAGGCCATACAAGCTCTTAGTCAATCTGCAAACCAGTTCCTCGTTACCCTTAGACAAGTATCCCTCTGGTTGTACCATGTAAATTTCTTCCTCCAAATCCCCATAAAGAAAAGCCGTCTTTATATCCATCTGTTCCAGCAACAAATTATCTGCCACTACTATCCCCAGAACCATTCTGATAGTGGTCATCTTCACAACAGGAGTGAAGACCTCGGTGTAGTCAATACCATACTTTTGCTGAAACCCCTTTACAACCAACCTTGACTTGTAACGCTTACTGCCGTTTGCTTCCTCCTTGATCCTGTAAACCCACTTGTTATGCAATGCCTTATTCCCCTTAGGCAGTTTAATCAACTCCCAAGTTTTATTGGCCTTAAATGAGTCCATCTCATCATCCATCGTAGCTTTCCACTTATCACTAAGTGCACTACGAACAGCCTCCGCATAACACTCCGGTTCACCACTATCTGTTAACAATAAATAGTAATTTGAAGGAGAATACCTATCAGGAGATCCACGCAATCTGCTGGATCTGCGCAGCGGAATATCCAGTCCTGGAGTATGTGGTTCATCTTCAGTGACCCCCTGATCATGGTCATCATGAACCGTCCTGCTCCCACCCGAGTCTGGAATATCTACCTCAACAATGTCTGGATCCGAACTAACTGATGGATAAAATCCTCGTGTAATAAAACCTTACAAGTGTACAAGTGCCGAAGCAGTAGTATACAGAGACTCGTGGATAAACAAGTTGATTTAATTAATGTAAAGAGTAACCAAGGGGGGTTTTTGATTTGATTTATAATTAAACTACTTTTAACTACTAAACTATAAAAACAACTAACTTAATTAGCACAAGAAATCAAGAATTTAAACCAAGAGATAACAAACAGTTCACGGATTGGTGATCACAATTACACTCTCTTTATGCTATTTTGATGATATAAGAAATAATCTTGATTTTAGGGTTCATTCACTTATTTAAGAATTGGAACGGTTAGGTGGCCGAATTGCAATTCTATTATCCTATGTAAACTAATTCTTCCGCAAGGTCCAATTAAAACACAAAGAATTTATTAAGATCTTAAGAATATGAAAACCTAGTTTGTCTTTTTTTCCGCAAGGTCCAAGATCCAAACTATTCAACACAACAATGACTATGTCTAACTCTCCACGCAAGTGCAAGAGATTAAACCCTAATAGTTAAAGATCCAAAAATATCTACCTATATAATTGAAACTCAAGAACAGCATTAAAATTATTGTGTTAAACTAAACATGAATTATCATCTCATAGCACAAAGATCATGTAATTGATCACATCCAATCCGCAAACCAAGGAAATTAGCTACTCATACCCATAGCATAAATCACAAGAATAAGATTAAAAACCATAAATCTGGATTAATACGCTTGATGATGAAAGATCCAAATCTGATTACACCTTGAAAACTTGAATAAAAACCTAAAAGAAAGCATAAAGAAATAAAATACTGCAGTCTACTATTTATACAGAGAGAAACTACGGCCCAAAAATAGGGAAAATTAGGTTAAAACCCGCTTTGGAGAGGAATCCCGAAATTCAGTGCGGGGGTAGTGGGCGACCGCCCGGAAGGGTTATGGGCAACCGCCCAAGAAGTCAGACTAGAGAATATCTAAAACGTATGAGTGGGCGACCGCCCGGGTCAGAGTGGGCGACCACCCACTCTCCTGGAATGGATTTTCTTCATTTTTTTCCTTCTTTTCTTCGCATCTTCGACTCGCTTTGACCATGGTTGACCCTTAATTACGACTGCGACTCGAGCAATATTCGGTCTTTGACAAATTACAACCCAAGGACTTTGTAACCACACAAAATGCACTACAAAGTGTCTTAAAACATTACAAATCCAACAAAGTTCCATAAATCATAAAAGACCAAAAACACATCAAATCTAAACTAGATTACAACCAAAAGCCGATGAAAATTAAACTGAAAATGTAGAGATTACATACATGAAAAGCCATCCATCAAATTCCCCCACGCTTAGACCATTACTCGTCCCGGAGTAATATTCCTATCCCCACATCTAAGCACCGGTCTAATAAGCATAACATGGAGGAAAATGACACCTATCTCCTCTACACCCTCATCCCACAAGTCAAGATGAACACAAATAACTCGGAGTATATGTGGACTCCTGTTAGTACCCGACCTGAAAATGAGTTTATTAGGACTTTTCCAAATATACAAGGACTTTATAGGAATTAGAAACCTTACAAAGACTTGTCCCGGATTCCCAAAAATATCTCATTTATGGCAAAATCTATCAAAATAGGAAACTTAGGGTTACCATAAAACCATGCAGAAACCCTAGCTTAAGAATCAAGTCAGCCGGCAGCCTTGGCCACGCGGCCAACATTGCTCCGCGTTGATCTTGGCCACGTGGCCACTCTTGTAACCGGCTTCAACAATGGCCAGGCGGCCAACCTTGCGCCGGATGATCTGGACCATCAGATCCTCCCATCAGTTTACTATATAAACCACTCCAGGCTATTGGTTTAGGGGTCCGATTTTGGAGAGCTCTAAGTACGAATTTTGGAGTTCTTAAACAATATTTTGCTCTCTAATTAACATTCAAACACTCAAGAAGATCCAAGGTTTATTTCTTGCCAACATAGGTAAGTTTTCTAACTTATTTCTTCACGTTCTTGCATTATTCTTAATGTAGATCTTTAATATTCATGTTCTTACGTGTTTATTCATAGTTTCTTCGTATGTTCTTGCGTGTTTATTCATATGTTCATATATGTTCTTCACATGTTCTTCGTGTTCATAGATTAAAACCTTATTTATGCTATATTTAGGGTTGCGATCTTCATAATTACATGTTATTTCATAGCCGATGATGATCGAGGGTTCATCAACCCGAGGATGATCTAGGAACTACTTCTAAACCCTAATCTTTAGGTAAATTCCCCCTCATTATGCATGATCCCGATTCTTCTGCCTATTCTAAAAATTCTCTGCGAACTTGTGAATACGCGTGTTTGAATTTGGGAATATTCATAGTAACATTAAAATTATGAGTCGCCACGCCGTTTTAATTATAGCCAAAACATTGAGAAAAGCATGTTAATGGGTTCGGGGGTCAAATTACAACAAGAAAAGAATATTGAACGTTATCACTCCTATTGCCCGAATTGATCGGTCTTTCTATCATGATGCGGTGTATGTAGTGTGTTAGTGATTGAGACCGGATCGAAGATTGCCTACGTTCCTCTCAATGTGAGAAGCTCAGGTCAGCGTAGTTCGAGAAGAATTTAGAATAGGCAGAAGAATCGGGATCATGCATAATGAGGGGGGAATTACCTAAAGATTAGGGTTTAGAAGTAGTTCCTAGATCATCCTCGGGTTGATGAACCCTAGATCATCATTGGCTATGAAATAACATGTTAACATGAAGATCGCAACCCTAAATATAGCATAAATAAGGTTTTTAATCTATGAACACGATGAACATATGAAGAACATATATGAACATATGATGAACATGCGAAGCATATGAAGAAACTATGAATAAACATGCAAGAACATGAATATTAAAGATCTACATTAGAAATAATGCAAGAACGTGAAGAAATAAGTTAGAAAACTTACCTATGTTGGCAAGAAATAAACCTTGATCTTCTTGGAGGTTTGAATGCTAATTAGAGAGCAAAATTGTGTTTAAGAACTCTCAAATTCGGATCCCCCTAAACCAATAGCATGAGATTGGTTTATATAGTAAACTGAGGGGAAGATCTGATGGTCTAGATCATCCGGGGCGGATGTGGCCGCGTGGCCAATATTGAGGGCGGCGGACGAAAGTGGCCGCGTGGCCAATATTGAGGGCGGCGGCGAAAGTGGCCGCGT
Organism: Campanula takesimana; assembly: GCA_026119855.1. NCBI lineage: Eukaryota > Viridiplantae > Streptophyta > Magnoliopsida > Asterales > Campanulaceae > Campanula > Campanula takesimana. The sequence goes on from JAOWBW010001290.1 coordinate 188,856, forward strand.
GGCCATCGTTGCGCGCTGACTTGAAATTCAAGCTAGGGTTTTACTGTTCAGACAAGGCAACCCTAAATGTCCATATTTAATGTTTTCTAGAACATTGAGCTATTTTTGGGAATCCGGGACAAGTCTTTGCAAGGTTTCTAATTCCTATAAAGTCCTTGTATATTTGGGAAAGCCCTAATAAACTCATTTTCAGGTCGGGTACTAACAGTAGCCCCTCGGCGACGCTTCTTGCAAGGCAATGTGGGGTCGACGATAAGAGAGGATCCGTCTGAAACATGAGTTCAAAACAGATGAAAGGTAAGGGAACGGCTGGACCTTGACAGGCGACCTACGTATCCGCGGGGGAATCAAGCCAAACGTAGTTCAAATCTGATGGGGAAATTGGGAAAGATTTGTCCTCTTATGGGGAACAACGTCTTCTGCTGGGGAAAATGCACCTGCTGGGGATGAGAGATGACCTCGTCGGTCGGGTGGCTGAACCTTTTCAGGTTTCCTACGTATCCTCCGAGGAATCAAGCCGGTCGTAGTTCTGAGATCTATTGGGGATAAAACGAGATACCGGACTTCTACTGTGGATAATAAACCTAGGGATACTATCTTGTATGAAGAACGAACATTCGTAAGCAATGAAGTTATTTGGGAAAATTAAAGACTACGTTGTCTAAATAATCCCAAGATGGAATGGTAAACGCAATCAGGATCGCCGGGGTCCTGCCGATCGCGCTAAAGTAATAGATGATGGATCTCTCGCGAACAGAAACGCCGAGGCTTCTGCCAACCACGATTGATCTAGGATGCATATGTCATAGAGGCGCCGAAGTCTCTACAATCATACGAATCCTAAAATAGATGCTGGATTGCTTGCAAACAGAAACGCCGAGGCTTCTGCCCATCGCGATCGATCTAGGATGCGTATGTCATAGAGGCGCCGAAGTCTCTACAATCATACGAATCCTAAAATAGATGCTGGATTGCTCGCAAACAGAAACGCCGAGGCTTCTGCCATCGCGATCGATCTAGATGCGTATGTCATAGAGGCGCCGAAGTCTCTACAACCATACAAATCCTAAGCAATATTAGAAAGTGCTAAAATATAGATGCTGGATCTCTCGCAAACACAAACGCCGAGGCTTCTGCCCATCGCGATCGATCTAGGATGCGTATGTCATAGAGGCGCCGAAGTCTCTACAACCATACGAATCCTAAGCAAATATTAGGAAGTGATAAAATAATAGATGCTGGATCTCTCGCAAACAGAAACGCCGAGGCTTCTGCCCATTGCGATCGATCTAGGATGCGTACGTCATAGAGGCGCCGAAGTCTCTACAACCATACGAATCCTAAGCAAATATTAGGAAGTGCTAAAATAATAGATGCTGGATCTCTCGCAAACAGAAACGCCGAGGCTTCTGCCCATCGCGATCGATCTAGGATGCGTATGTCATAGAGGCGCCGAAGTCTCTACAACCATACGAATCCTAAGCAAATATTAGGAAGTGCTAAAATAATAGATGCTTGATCTCTCGCAAACAGAAACGCCGAGGCTTCTGCCCATTGCGATCGATCTAGGATGCGTATGTCATAGAGGCGCCGAAGTCTCTACAACCATACGAATCCTAAGCAAATATTAGGAAGTGCTAAAATAATAGATGCTGGATCTCTCGCAAACAGAAACGCCGAGGCTTCTGCCCATTGCGATCGATCTAGGATGCGTATGTCATAGAGGCGCCGAAGTCTCTACGACCATACGAATCCTAAGCACATATAGGAAGTGCTAAAATAATAGATGCTGGATCTCTCGCAAACTGAAACGCCGAGGCTTCTGCCCATTGCGATCGATCTAGGATGCGTATGTCATAGAAGCGCCGAAGTCTCTACGACCATACGAATCCTAAGCAAATATTAGGAAGTGCTAAAAATAATAGATGCTGGATCTCTCGCAAACTGAAACGCCGAGGCTTCTGCCCATTGCGATCGATCTAGGATGCGTATGTCATAGAGGCGCCGAATCTCTCTACAACCATACGAATCCTAAGCAAATATTAGGAAGTGCTAAAATAATAGATGCTGGATCTCTCGCAAACAGAAACGCGAGGGCTTCTGCCCATTGCGATCGATCTAGGATGCGTATGTCATAGAAGCGCCGAAGTCTCTACGACCATACGAATCCTAAGCAAATATTAGGAAGTGCTAAAATAATAGATGCTGGATCTCTCGCAAACAGAAACGCCGAGGCTTCTGCCCATTGCGATCGATCTAGGATGCGTATGTCATAGAAGCGCCGAAGTCTCTACGACCATACGAATCCTAAGCAAATTATAGGAAGTGCTAAAATAATAGATGCTGGATCTCTCGCAAACTAAAACGCCGAGGCTTCTGCCCATTGCGATCGATCTAGGATGCGTATGTCATAGAAGCGCCGAAGTCTCTACGACCATACGAATCCTAAGCAAATATTAGGAAGTGCTAAAATAATAGATGCTGGATCTCTCGCAAACAGAAACGCCGAGGCTTCTGCCCATTGCGATCGATCTAGGATGCGTATGTCATAGAAAGCGCCGAAGTCTCTACGACCATACGAATCCTAAGCAAATATTAGGAAGTGGCTAAAATAATAGATGCTGGATCTCTCGCAAACTGAAACGCCGAGGCTTCTGCCCATTGCGATCGATCTAGGATGCGTATGTCATAGAGGCGCCGAAGTCTCTACAACCATACGAATCCTAAGCAATATTAGGAAGTGCTAAAAATAATAGATGCTGGATCTCTCGCAAACAGAAACGCCGAGGCTTCTGCCATCGCGATCGATCTAGGATGCGTATGTCATAGAGGCGCCGAAGTCTCTACAACCATACGAATCCTAAGCAAATATTAGGAAGTTTTAAGGGGTTTTCTGTATTCAAAGGTAACGAATATCAGTCAAAATACAGCGCTAAGGGCACCTAAAAATGAACAAATGGAAATGTACCAGGGGTAAACTGAAATTTTGCATGTGGAGGCAAAGATGATGGATTGTTATGGAGTCGCAAACGGGATGAACTCTCAAGGATCATAAAGGTGATAGACTCTCAGGGAATTGCAGAAGTGATGGACTCTTGGGGAGTCGCAAAGGTGATGGACTTTCGGGGAGTCGCCAAGGTAAAGGACTCTTTGGTGAGCAAAGGACGACCACGGAAAGCGTAATTTTGGGATCCGCTTACCCTAATTAGGAGGAATACATAATATATGATGAGGCTACGAACCATTAAGATGAAGGTATTCGGTAAGGGACATTTTGCTTGGTTGCTTAGGGTAGGACCTAAGGTTTCTAAGGAAAGGGGATGGGTAGCCTCTTAGATAAGGATGCAAAAGATGTTATGGTTGTTTAGACTTGAGATTGTGTCTTGGATACAATGTGGGTTTCCTAGGCTTACGGGCTAGGGTTTGGAGAGAATGCGACTGCCTAGGCTCGAGGCTAGGGTCGGAGAGAATATGGAAAGGCTATTGTATCCTAGGCATAAGACTAGCGGGGGATTGAGATTATAAATTTCCTAGGTTTCGAGACTAGGGTTTGGAGAGGTTGAGGTTTGGGAACTTCCTAGATGTTAGGGTTTCGAACAAGGGTTTGGAAACTGGTGTTTAAGGACCATGACTTTCCTAGGTTTGGGACTAGGGTTTAGAAATATCCTAGGCTTCAAGGCTAGGGCTTGGAGTTGTGGTAGTTCAGAGGTTGCAAAGGCGTTGGCTTTAGACATAAGGCTGGAGTTGGAAAGGTTTGTGACTTCCTAGGCTTGACTATGGACCGTTGGGAAGAGGGATTGCTTTTGTTGAAGTCCACTAAGTTTGATGTTAGGTTCACCATTTTCCGGGATGGTGACTATGGCTTGGAAATGTTCGTGGTAACCTAGGATTTAGGCTAGATTTTAAGGCTAAGGACTGTAAACTTCCTATATTTTGAGACTAAGGTGAAGGAATTTCCTAGGTCTAGGACTAGGGTTTGAAGGGAATGTTGAATCCTAGGCTCGATGATAGAGTTTAAAGAGGATTTCTACCTAGCTTGAGGCTAGGGTTTTAGAAAGAGTGCGACTACCTAGGATCGAGGCTAGGGTTTAGAGCGAATACGACTACCTAGGCTCGAGGCTAGGGTTAGAGCGAATGCGACTACCTAGGCTTGAGGCTAGGGTTTAGA
>JAOWBW010001290.1:193123-248608 GCA_026119855.1 Campanula takesimana
TTTCAGCTTTCGATTTTCCAACTGTAATGTGTTTCATGTATTGTTTGAATTTCCTTTCCTTTTTGAGAAAGCTTATGTTGTAAATTTGAAATGATTCCTTCTTGTTTTGGATGATCTGTTCGGGGCTTTTCTCTTGTTATTTGAGAAAAATGTTTTAACTTCTTCGGGTTCAATAAAGAAGTTATCAAGCCCGAAATATCCTCTTGCCATGCTTATGGCTTCGGAAAAACTGTAATACCCTTTATAGAGGGGGTCTATACACTGTATGTGTTTTGCCACTGTTTCCCATTTGTTAAAGACTCCAATTTTGGTGCCTCTAAAAAATAATGTAATGTGAAAAACGTTTTGGTGTAACTGTATTCTCGGACACTTTGCGAGTTATTTCGAGAAAATAGAATCCAAGGGCATTTTAAAATTTGAACCTTTTTTGTTGATTCATTGGGAAATGTATGTATATGCCAGAGGTTATCAAGAAGGCATTGTTGTTTATCTGTTAAACCAGTTGCCAAAATGGGCTGAATTTCTTTTATCCTCGTACAAACAGGTAAAAGTTTTGGGCCCGAATGTGATTGTCTGTTGTTGGGCTTTAGGTGAGCCCTATTTGTAACAAAATGTTATCTGACAATTTTGGTATACGGCTTGGCCCAACTTGTGAGAATGCTTGTGACTGACTGTTGGGAAATGTTAACTGTAACTGTGCATGTTGTCACTACTGGCTATCATGTCAGATGTATCCATGATGTATTCTTTTCTGTGTGGGATGTACCACTCTTCTAAATCCTTTGTCTTTCTCCATGAAATAACCTGTTCAAATTTCTGGATAAAAGGTCAGCTATAGTATTATTTTTTTCTTTAATGTGTTCAAAATTAATACTATATCCGCTTCCTTGTATTATGTTTGTAAAATTAATCCATCTAGTCCTGTTGACTTTTTTTACTTTGATCATTTTTTATAAATTTAACTATTGCCTCACAATCTGTTCTAATTGTAAACTCTTTATTTAGGAAAATCTTAAATTTTCTAAGGCATTTATCAAGGCTTGTATTTCATAATCTAAGCTAGTCCAATTTAATCCTGTTTTATTAAAGTTTCCGCTAGAGTATGCGCAAACTTTTTCGCTATTTTTAGGTGAATATTTATTTGGTTTACAAAGAAGAACGGCTCCCCATCCTTCTTTACACCCATCTGTTTCTATTATTATCTAATCAGTGACTAGGGTAATTCTAAAGGTTTGATCTTCTTAACTACTTCTTTAATTTCTTTTACTAAGTTTATATCATCTTTTGTTAAAAATGTCTTTGTCCATTTTTTGTGGTTTTACTATATAATGGTCCTACTAATTTTGATAAATTAGGAATAAATTTTCTAGCATAATTGACTAAACCTAAGAAGGCTTGTATTTGTTTTAAATTTTCTAATTTTTCTGGGAATTCTATAATTTTTGTAGCAATATGGGGTGTAATTCTATTTCCCTTTCCTATTTCTATCCTAAAAAGGATATCTTTCGTTTAAAAGAGCTCCATTTTTCTTTTTGATACTACTACTATCCCATGATTTTTAATTTCGTTAAACACTTGTTTTAAATGATTTTCGTGTTCTTTAACTGTTTCACTGGCTACTAAAATGTCATCTATGTATACCATGCAAAATTCATATTTTAAGAATATGTTATCCATAAATCTTTGAAAAATTGAAGGGGCAATTTTTAAAACCGAAACTTAACACATTCCATTCGAATTGTCCTTCGGAACATGTGAAGCTGTCCATGGTTTAAATTCCTCTGATAATTTTAGTTGATTGTATCCTGATTTTAAATCAAATTTTGAAATACCTTTTTCTTTTGTATTAAATTTATTAATGAATCTTTATTAGGTATATTGTATCCGTCATCTTCTGTATTGTCATTTAGCCTTTTAGTTATAGACTATCCTAGCTTTTCCCACTTTTTTATTTCGCTATGATTTCTAACTAAAAATGCTGCTGATCTATGTGGACTTTCTGATTTTCTAATTAATTTTTGTTTTATCATTTCAGGTATTTGGTTTTTGAATTCTTCTTTATCTAGAGACTATATTCAATGTTTGCTGTTCTTATAGTTATATCAGGTTTTTTTATTTTAAATTTGTATATATATGTAACTTTCGAGTTCATAATGTCTTCTCCTATTAGTCCTATTTTTTCTAAGTGTAAAATAATAGGATGGTTATTACTTTTTGTTATGTCTAAGCCTTTTTCTAACTCATGTGTTAGCATATTTGTAAAGAGTTTCAATGTTTCATTTTCTATGTTTATATTTGTTTTAGGGTGATTTTGGCGTAAAATTCTAAGTGGCCAAGTCCACCACGCTTCTGTGCTAACTCTGATGTTTGTGTATATCGAAGGGTTGGTAGGGGGTTAGGGCAGATTTTAGCGGTCTCTGTTAACCATAATAATTTAAAAATCATAAATTTAAAATTTAACAATAATAAAGACATAGAAAAAACTTACTAGATATGAGCGGAGGCGATATTTTATGCAGGGGGATCTAGCGTCGTATGAACAGTGGCTGGTACACTCTTTTTTTTTTTTTTTTTTTTTTAATAGGGCTATAATATGAAGTGCGTGAAGGATTATGAAAGGATTTAAGCAATATTAGCTAAGGGAATTGGAAAGGATTTAAGCTGCCATGTGAAGAAAATGATTCTCGATTTTTATTGCTCTCTTGGTTGTTTTCTTCGTATTTTTCATGGTCGTGCTTAAAATGTGAAATGAAATGAGGTTTATATAACCTCAGAAATCGTCACCTATCTAGCCGGTTAAGTATACCGATTACCTAAGAATCTAACTTTACAAATTTTTCTATATTTACACAGTAAAAGGCGAAAATTTCGCAAAAAGAAAACTTTACAAAAAGCTGAAAATGACTTAAAAGCTAAACTTTTAGAAAAGTAAAACTAATCTGTGAAGTTTTCAAAAAGCATAAAAAGTTTATGAAGGAGAATTAAAATACCTTTGATTGAAAAACTAGCGAAGAAAAACTTCCGTGTGAGTTACTCAAGGAACTTATTCCGAGTGATGGCGAGGGTGTAGCAAAATATCCTGTCCCACAAGTGATCAAAGGTAAACATTTCATATTTCGTATAGAACTTGTTATTACAATTTTTTCCTTGAAATATTAGGATTGAATCAATATATATGGTTTTACCTACAATATATATTGGGACAGCGCGACAAGTCAGCATGGAGAACAGATGAAGAATTCGCAAGAGAAATGCTAGCGGGACTCAACCCTGTCTGCATCCGCCTTCTTCAAGTAAATCCTTTCCCTTCACTAGAAATTCCCATTTCCTATTTTTGTAAAAAATATAGAGTTGAAACGAATATAGAAATTTGAACTGCAAAAAAAATAATATTAAAATTCCTTTCTGCAGGAGTTCCCTCCAAGAAGCAAGCTAGACCCGAAATTCTTTGGCAAGCAGCATAGTTCCATAAACAAGAACCACATAGAGAATAACATAGACGAATCCAAGTCGAGGAGGCAATAAAGACCAAGAAACTATTCATACTTGACCACCAGGACACGTTAATGCCATACCTGAGTCGGATAAACGCAACTTCCTCAAAGATATACGCATCAAGAACTCTGCTCTTCTTACAAAGGGACGGAACATTGAAGCCATTAGCTATTGAACTGAGCTTACCTCATCCAAAAGGAGCCAATTTAGGTGCCATTAGCAAAGTATATATCCCTGCTGAAAAGGGCGTCGAAGCTTCTATTTGGCAGCTGGCTAAAGCTTATGTTGCAGTAAACGATTCGGGTGTTCATCAACTAATCAGTCACTGGTAATTTTTTTTTCCAAACTACCCTTTTACATAGTTGTGAAATACTGAATTTTTGATGAACTTTGGTTAAATTTGTTCTTAGGTTGAATACACATGCTGTGATTGAACCGTTTGTGATTGGGATAAATCGACAGCTGAGTGCGCTTCATCCGATCCACAAGCTTCTCAAACCCCATATCCGTGACACTATGAATATAAACGCGTTTGCTAGGCAGATTCTTATTAATGGAGGTGGGATTCTTGAGAAAACAGTCTTTCCAGGAAAATATTCTCTCGAACTGTCATCTTTCGTTTACAAAGATTGGGTTTTTCCTGAACAGGCACTCCCCATTGATCTTATCAAGAGGTATATCAACGATTCTTAGCGCTCGTGTATACTCAACAACTAATGGTGATTCCATTTTATTACATAGTATATACTATGTCCGCCACATTTCAAATTGCAAAATTTGCCATTTTGGGGAGTACCACTTAAAATTGCAAAATCCCAAACGGAAACTTAAGAATGTTTTTTAATCAATGGGATCCACTTGTCATACTCACATCAACTAACACACTTACTATTCCTAACCGCACTTTTTCTCTCCCGCCCAATTATCTACACTCACAACACATCACATTTTCTGCATTTTCCTTAATTCATGTGCTCCGACAGTTTTTTGCAATTTGAAATGGGACGGAGGCAGTATATACATATACATATATAAACTAGTCTACAATATTTCTACAGAGGAATGGCAGTTGAGGATCCAAACTCACGACATGGCCTCCGCCTGGTCATTGAAGACTACCCGTATGCAGTTGATGGGCTCGAGATTTGGTCAGCCATAAAAACATGGGTAGGAGAATACTGCAACTTGTACTACAAAACTGACGACATGGTCAAAAACGACCCCGAACTCCAATCTTGGTGGAAGGAGATCCGAGAAAATGGGCACGGAGACAAGAAAAACGAACCATGGTGGACCAAAATGCAAACACGAAAAGACCTAATAAACTCCTTAACTACATTCATATGGGTTGCTTCTGCAGTTCATGCAGCAGTCAATTTCGGGCAGTACCCTTATGCAGGATACTTCCCTAACCGCCCGACTATAAGTCGCAAGTTTATGCCAGAACCAACAGTCCCGATTATGAAGAACTGAAGGATAATCCGGATAAGGTATTCTTGAAAACTATTGCTGCAAAATTTGAAGCTTTGCTTGGAATAGCTTTGATTGAGCTGCTGTCAAGGCATTCATCAGCTGAGACTTATCTTGGGCAGACGGATACGCCCGGTGGACCAATGATATCAAGGCGTTGGAAGCGTTTGAGAGATTCGGAGAGAGGTTGAGAGAGATTGAAGGGGAGATTTTGAAGAGGAATGGTGATGAGAGATTGAAGAACAGGAATGGAGGTGTTAAGGTGCCATATACTTTGTTGTATCCTACTAGTGAAGAGGGGTTGACTGGGAAGGGGATCCCAAATAGTGTTTCTATGTAAGGATTTGTTGTATGGATGGCTTGTTTTATTCATGTAGGTTGTGCCTTGTGATTATGATTTGAATGTTTGGATTGTTCAATAATTTTAATTGGTGAAATACTTTATATATATATATACTCCTCTGTGGAGTAAATCTAATGAAAAAATAGTTTTATTATATCACTTAAATGACAAATTAGGGTCCAAAATTTAGGGGTATGTGTCAATCAGAGTATCCAAACTTATTCGCCCTACCCTTGGCGAGTCTAGTGACTATGCTTACCCTCGGAGGGGAAGAACAGGCCGACCATCAACAATGGAGGACAGATGAGGAGTTTGCGAGAAAAATGCGAGCTGGATTGAACCCTGTTGTAAGCCACGTCTCCAGGTAAATTTAATCCTCTTTTGGAATAAAATTATTTCAAACTTTATCACTACGAGCAATCTTAGATTACCCTTCTGTCACAGTTTATAAGTATATGAGACTCTTAACATGCAGATGTTCCCGCCTAACAAGCAAGCTAGACCCCGGACTATATGGCAACCAAAACAGTACAATAACCAAGGAACACATAAAAGATTATTTGGATGGATCAGACGTAAACAAGGTAACAAAACACCAAGTTTATTAAATAACCTAACGGATCATGTTAACACATTACTAAAGTTAACGGAAAATTTTGATTCTGGTTTTAGGCAATTAAGAAAAACAGGCTATATGTAGTAGATTACCATGATGCATTGATGCCATACCTGAGGGCGATAAACCAAGCTTCCATACGGAACTACGCCACAAAGACAGTCCTCTTCTTGCAAAAAGATGGAACCTTAAAGCCATTAGCAATTGAATTGAGCCTCCCACATGAAGAGTCTGATCTAGGTGGAGCAATTGATAAAGTACACCCCAGGAGAACATGGGGCTGAAGGTACCATTTGGCAGCTGGCTAAAGCTTATGTTGCAGTATATGACTCCGGCTATTATCAGCTCATCTGTCACTGGTATAGTTAGATCCGACGGCTACAAAGATCTTGAAACAAACCCAGAGATGGCTTTCTTGAAAACTGTTACAGCTCAAAACTGCAGAGCATTTTAGGATTTCTCTCATAGAGATACTGTCAAGGCATTCTGCTGATAAGGTCTTCCTTGGACAGCGTGACACACCGGAGTGGACGAAAGATGAAGCAGCGCTGAAAGCGTTTGAGAACTTTGGTAAGAATCTGGAAAAAGTTTAGGAAAATCTTATCGAGTCGAACAAAGACGAGAAGAGTTGAGGAATCCGGCAAAAATGCCATACACATTGCTTTATCCCAGTAGTCTTCAGGGGCATTCCCAACAGTATAACAATTTAAACGCCTTTGAAAACATGTTACATAGCTGCAGAGTGGTATTGTTTAGGTCTCTCTATTTATGTTCACCTATTTTGAAGGACTAAGTAATCCATGAGTTACTGAAATATGTTTGTATAAGTTTGTTGCACTCCCTAAAGAATGTGAAGGCTGTGTTTGCCATCCAGATGTTTAAAGCCAACTAGAATAGCCAGAAAAACTTCACTAGACCAAGTACAAATCAAGAGATACTCTTAAAATATGATGAGATCATGAGACGATTTCAAAATACAAATCAAAGGGCCGTAAAAAAACGTCAATGAGGCTATGCCATTCCAGAGCACAATGAAAACTGTTTCTTGTGTTGTTTACATTTAAAGGCTATCCCATTCTAAAGAAACGTTTGTTATTTGTATTAATAATAGACAAACACTTGGGTGGGAACCCATGGATCACCCATAGCTGTAAACGAGCCGAGCTTTGGAGTTTTGGGCTCGAGCTCGTTAACGAATTATCGAGCTCGAGCTTTTATCGAGCTCGAGCCCATTTACCTTGTTCGAGCTCGAATCGAATCGAGTTTCGAGCCGCTCGCGAGCTTTTCACGAGCTGTTCGAACTCGAGTCTTTACGAGCCGAGCTCGAGCTTAAACATTTTTCTGAAAATTACGAAATCAAACGAGCTCGAGTTCGAGCCTTATGCTCGCGAGCTTTTCACGAGTTGTTCGAACTCGAGCATTTACGAGCCGAGCTCGAGCTTAAACATTTTTCTGAAAATTATGAAATCAAACGAGCTCGAGTTCGAGCCTTATCGAGTTCGAGCCTTATCGAGTTGTTCCATGGAATGTCAAGTACTCGAGCCTTAAATTTGTCAAAATTTCTGTAACTTGGTTCTCTTGTATTTTTTAATTTGTTTTTAAGAGTTTCTATCTCTTGTTTCAGCTTTCGATTTTCCAACTGTAATGGTGTTTCATGTATTGTTTGAATTTCCTTTCCTTTTTGAGAAAGCTTATGTTGTAAATTTGAAATGATTCCTTCTTGTTTTTGGATGATCTGTTCGGGGCTTTCTCTTGTTATTTGAGAAAATGTTTTAACTTCTTCGGGTTCAATAAAGAAGTTATCAAGCCCGAAATATCCTCTTGCCATGCTTATGGCTTCGGAAAAACTGTAATACCCTTTATAGAGGGGGTCTATACACTGTATGTGTTTTTGCCACTGTTTCCCATTTGTTAAAGACTCCAATTTTGGTGCCTCTAAAAATAATGTAATGTGAAAAACGTTTTGGTGTAACTGTATTCTCGGACACTTTGCGAGTTATTTCGAGAAAATAGAATCCAAGGGCATTTAAAATTTGAACCTTTTTTGTTGATTCATTGGGAAATGTATGTATATGCCAGAGGTTATCAAGAAGGCATTGTTGTTTATCTGTTAAACCAGTTCCAAAATGGGCCTGAATTTCTGTTTATCCTCGGTACAAACAGGTAAAATGTTTGGGCCGAATGTGATTGTCTGTTGTTGGGCTTTAGGTTGAGCCTATTTGTAACAAAATGTTTATCTGACAATTTTGGTATACGGCTTGGCCCAACTTGTGAGAATGCTTGTGACTGACTGTTGGGAAATGTTAACTGTAACTGTGCCATGTTGTCACTACTGCTATCACTGTCAGATGTATCCATGGATGTATTCTTTGTCTGTGTGGGATGTACCACTCTTCTAAATCCTTTGTCTTTCTCCATGAAATAACCTGTTCAAATTTCTGGATAAAAGGTCAGCTATAGTATTATTTTTTTCTTTAATGTGTTCAAAATTAATACTATATCCGCTTCCTTGTATTATGTTTTGTAAATTAATCCATCTAGTCCTGTTGACTTTTTTACTTTGATCTTTTTTATAAATTTAACTATTGCCTCACAATCTGTTCTAATTGTAAACTCTTTATTTAGGAAAATCTTAAATTTTTCTAAGGCATTTATCAAGGCTTGTATTTCATAATCTAAGCTAGTCCAATTTAATCCTGTTTTATTAAAGTTTCCGCTAGAGTATGCGCAAACTTTTTCGCTATTTTTAGGTGAATATTTATTTGGTTTACAAAGAAGAACGGCTCCCCATCCTTCTTTACACCCATCTGTTTCTATTATTATCTAATCAGTGACTAGGGGTAATTCTAAAGGTTTGATCTTCTTAACTACTTCTTTAATTTCTTTTACTAAGTTTATATCTTCTTTGTTAAAATGTCTTTGTCCATTTTTTGTGGTTTTACTATATAATGGTCCTACTAATTTTGATAAATTAGGAATAAATTTTCTAGCATAATTGACTAAACCTAAGAAGGCTTGTATTTGTTTTAAATTTTCTAATTTTTCTGGGAATTCTATAATTTTTGTAGCAATATGGGGTTGTAATTCTATTTTCCCATTTCCTATTTCTAATCCTAAAAAGGATATCTTTCGTTTAAAGATCTCCATTTTCTTTTTTGATACTACTATCCCATGATTTTTAATTTCGTTAAACACTTGTTTTAAATGATTTTCGTGTTCTTTAACTGTTTCACTGGCTACTAAAATGTCATCTATGTATACCATGCAAAATTCATATTTTAAGAATATGTTATCCATAAATCTTTGAAAAATTGAAGGGGCATTTTTTAAACCGAAACTTAACACATTCCATTCGAATTGTCCTTCGGAACATGTGAAGGCTGTCCATGGTTTAAATTCCTCTGATAATTTTAGTTGATTGTATCCTGATTTTAAATCAAATTTTGAAAATACCTTTTTCTTTTGTATTAAATTTATTAATGAATCTTTATTAGGTATATTGTATCCGTCATCTTCTGTATTGTCATTTAGCCTTTTATAGTTATAGACTATCCTAGCTTTTTCCCTTTTTTATTTCGCTATGATTTCTAACTATAAATGCTGCTGATCTATGTGGACTTTCTGATTTTCTAATTAATTTTTGTGTTTATCATTTCAGGTATTTGGTTTTTGAATTCTTCTTTATCTAGAGGACTATATTCAATGTTTGCTGTTCTTATAGTTATATCAGGGTTTTTTTTTTATTTAAATTTGCATATATATGTAACTTTCGAGTTCATAATGTCTTCTCCTATTAGTCCTATTTTTTCTAAGTGTAAAATAATAGGATGGTTATTACTTTTTGTTATGTCTAAGCCTTTTTCTAACTCATGTGTTAGCATATTGTAAAGAGTTTCAATGTTTCATTTTCTATGTTTATATTTGTTTTAGGGTGATTTTGGCGTAAAAATTCTAAGTGGCCAAGTCCACCACGCTTCTGTGCTAACTCTGATGTTTGTGTATATCGAAGGGTTGGTAGGGGGTATAGGGCAGATTTTAGCGGTCTCTGTTAACCATAATAATTTAAAAATCATAAATTTAAAATTTAACAATAATAAACATAGAAAAAACTTACTAGATATGAGCGGAGGCGATATTTATGCAGGGGGATCTAGGCGTCGTATGAACAGTGGCTGGTACACTCTTTTTTTTTTTTTTTTTTTTTAATAGGGCTATAATATGAAGTGCGTGAAGGATTATGAAAGGATTTAAGCAATATTAGCTAAGGGAATTGGAAAGGAATTTAAGCTGCCATGTGAAGAAAATGATTCTCGATTTTTATTGCTCTCTTGTTGTTTTTTTCTGTATTTTTCATGGTCGTGCTTAAAAATGAAATGAAATGAGGTTTATATAACCTCAGAAATCGTCACCTATCTAGCCGGTTAAGTATACCGGATTACCTAAGAATCTAACTTTACAAATTTTTCTATATTTACACAGTAAAAGGCGAAATAATTTCGCAAAAAGAAACTTTACAAAAAGCTGAAAATGACTTAAAGCTAAACTTTTAGAAAAGTAAACCTAATCTGTGAAGTTTTCAAAAAGCATAAAAATACTGTCGGCCGCCCCATGTCATTGCTTGCGTTTTTGTGGTTGATGCTGTCATTGCTTACGTTTCTAGTAATCCCTGTGTGTGCTGTCGATTGTTGGGATTGTGTCCCCATCTGATTGTGCGTCTTGCATGTTGTCATCGTATGGATCGCCTGGTCCTGGATAAGACCATGGCCTTTCTTCATTGATAATGTGCTGTTCGTCTAGTGTCTCGCCTTCTCCAAGAAATGGTAGAAGCATGTTCCAGTTGTCTGTTGCCCAAAGTTGTATGTAATGTCATTCCGCCATTAGCTTATAGAGCTGCCATGGGAAGTTCTTCGGAAGATCTGGTGTTTGTTGATGTCGCTTTATGAACCCTGTGTGAAAGTCTGTGATTTTGTCTATATCTTGCTCATGTAGCCAAGCAAGGCTTGTGAAATCAATATGTTCTTCTATTTTGACCGCTGTTGATAGTAGCTTGTGATCTGAGATGTTACTGCTGATGAATACCCTCTTTCTTGCGGGCCTGTATGTATGGCTGTCTGATTCTGGAAAGGATGCGAATATTTTGCACCCAACCTTTTGTGTGTAAGAATGTGTGGCTATATTTCCAGCTACCATTGTAAACTTTTCCCCAAATGTGTTTAATATTTCTTCTGTAGAAGGGTTTAATCGGAATTCAATGTAATCTATCATTCCATAATGGTAAAATTGTGTGATAAGCTCTTTGGCATGTCAGTTTTGAATAGATCAATCTGTAACAACAAAATCCCTGTACCATGTCCTTTATTGTCTATCCTTTCGACTACTGTTATACCTCTGTAATTTAGTTCTTTAAACACAATTTGAACTATTTTCTGTTGTAACTTATACAGGATTAAGGGGAATCCAGTACAATTTTTTTCTGAGATGATGTCATCGAGGCCTTCTATTTTCTCCAAAACGGGTTTCAGAGTATGCCTCCATGGAATGTCAAGTACTCGAGCCTTAAATTTGTCAAAATTTCTGAAACTTGGTTCTCTGTATTTTTTAATTTGTTTTTAAGAGTTTCTATCTCTTGTTTCAGCTTTCGATTTTCCAACTGTAATGGTGTTTCATGTATTGTTTGAATTTCCTTTCCTTTTTGAGAAAGCTTATGTTGTAAATTTGAAATGATTCCTTCTTGTTTTTGGATGATCTGTTCGGGGCTTTCTCTTGTATTTTGAGAAAATGTTTTAACTTCTTCGGGTTCAATAAAGAAGTTATCAAGCCCGAAATATCCTCTTGCCATGCTTATGGCTTCGGAAAAACTGTAATACCCTTTATAGAGGGGGTCTATACACTGTATGTGTTTTGCCACTGTTTCCCATTTGTTAAAGACTCCAATTTTGGTGCCTCTAAAAATAATGTAATGTGAAAAACGTTTTGGTGTAACTGTATTCTCGGACACTTTGCGAGTTATTTCGAGAAAATAGAATCCAAGGGCATTTTTTAAACCGAAACTTAACACATTCCATTCGAATTGTCCTTCGGAACATGTGAAGGCTGTCCATGGTTTAAATTCCTCTGATAATTTTAGTTGATTGTATCCTGATTTTAAATCAAATTTTGAAAATACCTTTTTCTTTTGTATTAAATTTATTAATGAATCTTTATTAGGTATATTGTATCCGTCATCTTCTGTATTGTCATTTAGCCTTTTATAGTTATAGACTATCCTAGCTTTTCCTTTTTATTTCGCTATGATTTCTAACTATAAATGCTGCTGATCTATGTGGACTTTCTGATTTTCTAATTAATTTTTTTTTTATCATTTCAGGTATTTGGTTTTTGAATTCTTCTTTATCTAGAGGACTATATTCAATGTTTGTTGTTCTTATAGTTATATCAGGGTTTTTTATTTTAAATTTGCATATATATGTAACTTTCGAGTTCATAATGTCTTCTCCTATTAGTCCTATTTTTTCTAAGTGTAAAATAATAGGATGGTTATTACTTTTTGTTATATCTAAGCCTTTTTCTAACTCATGTGTTAGCATATTTGTAAAGAGTTTCAATGTTTCATTTTCTATGTTTATATTTGTTTTAGGGTGATTTTGGCGTAAAAATTCTAAGTGGCCAAGTCCACCACGCTTTTGTGCTAACTCTGATGTTTGTGTATATCGAAGGGTTGGTATACTATAAATGTGTTTGCTTAAGGTTATATAATTTTTTGTGATAGTAATTGCACCCTGTAATCCTAATATAAAATTAAGGCCTAATATAAATCTTTTGATTTAACATATTCAGGACTAATGTTTACCTGGGGTATATCATATTTTAGACTGTAATTTCCTGAGAAATCTATAAATTGTATTCCTATTGGATCTATATAATGTGTAATTGTCATTAACCTATCTTCTATAGTTCTTGTGACTAATTTATAAGGTAATTCTTTTTTAAACTGTGTTGGCACCATACTATGTGATATTACACTTTTAGTTGCTCCTGTATCTAATAATGCTGTAAGATCTAAGTATTTTTGGTTATCTAACCATAATCTACATTGTAGATTAATCATATTTGTAATATTTTTTGTTTGGATTAACGTATGTTCTGTAGACATATTAGTTAAATCTTCTTGTACTAAGGGTTCTCCTATCTTTTGTTTATTTTTGTGCACTATGTTTTCTATTCGTGTGACCCTATCCTCAATATTCTGGATTTTTAAGTTATGTAATTCATTTGTAATTTGTTGTTTATTTATTTTTTCTATAACTAGGTTGATGTTTACTTCTTCTGAGGGATTAATTTCTGCAGTCATACTTTGATTATATAATGTATTTAGACATAAATAACAGATTTCTTTAAAGCATATGTTACATTGTGATCTTTTCTCTATACTAGGAAAATATCCACAATTAAAACATTTAATGTAATTATTTCCTCGTCTATTTATCCAGTTATGTTTACATTCTTCTTCTTTATTCATATATGTGTATGTTACTTTAGTGAGTTGACTATCCTCGTTATCACTATAAATGCTGTAGACTGATTCATTATCTGAATTTGTCATTTCTAAAGGTTCTATTTTGTATTCGCCTAGTTGTTCTACTAAGTTACTTCTTTCTGTATTTTTATTTTTATTTGGGCATTTATTTGCTAAATGTTTTTCGTCGCCGCAAATAAAGCATTTACATTTTCTAGTCTGTGGTCTTTTAAACATACTTATTTCCTGTGTAAGGTTTATTCTTTTTTATATGTAGTACTTTTTCTTATGAATTTTCTTGTCGGGTTATTATAATGACCGTAAGCCTGTGGTGTATATATAGCTGTTTTACAAAAGGCGTAAGCACTCTTTTTTAATTGTTCTTGTAGGGTTACTTCTTTCCATTTATCTTCTAATATAGTAAATGTATACGTAATTCTAGGTCCTATTCCTAGATTCTTTTTATCACTAAATTGTTGTTTCCAGGATTCATGGATGTTTCGTCCTAAATCTCCGGGTAATTTAACAAAGTACTTGTCACAAAGGTCATCGTCCATAGCTTGACCTGTTTGTGAGAGTAATCTAGTGAAGTCTAGTGTAAATTCATTTATGTATTTCATGTCTGCTATACTTAATTGTTCTAAGTTTCTAATGGCTGTATCTTGTATAAGAGTATTTTTAGCTGGGTCTACCCCTAATATTAATGTTCTTATTTGACTTGTGAAATTATATGGATTATCTCCTATGGCTTTTAATCTGTTTATTTCATCTGGGTCTTGGGTTTTTTTACTTTGCCAGATGCCTAAGGCTATTGGGCCTAATGTTGTTTCTAGATATGAAAACATGTCCATACTGTCTCTTTTATTTGTTTCCCATAGTCTTACTACTATTTGTTCCCATATTAATATTTCATCGCCCCATAATTGAGGTTTTTGTTTTTCTAGTAATAACATGCTTCCACTGTAAAGGTTTCCTATTGGTAACCTATTTCCCTGACTAATGTATTTAGATTCTCCTATGTATTGTTGTATCGGCGGGGTCCATGTTTCCCTTCCTATTATATCTTCTGTTGATGTTCCTGGTTCTATCCATTCCATTTTAGCCCTTTTTCTTGTATTAATCATGTCTTGATCCATGAAAGCTTTTTCTTGTTTGTAAAAATCTGATATCATTGTTTTTTCCTTGTTGTATATTTTCTGTCAAGGGTAAGTTATATATTTCTTGTAATTTATTATAGCTATCTTCATAGGTCCATCCTAATTCTGTAATACATTCTATTATCATGTCATCTACTTCTTTTTGTATATTTAACTCAGTAAATTTTTATTTTATTATTTCATCGAATGATTTACTAGTTTCTTCTATTTTAAATCCTGTAGATGGTTCCATTTCTAAATAACTATTATACTAAAGTCTTTCTTCTTGTTCGAATTAATCGAATCCGAAAATAATTTCATTACATTCATTATCTGTATCATAGATAGGTTTTGTATTTTCTTCATCTGTGTCGTATATAGGTTCTTCATTTTCTTCGATATTCATAAAATTGTATTCTGTTTTATCTTCTTCTTCTTTTTTAGCCGTTTCTTTTTTAAAATATAAAAATCTTAAGCTTTGTGATCCATTTAATCCTTCGTATATGTAGCTTTGTTTTGGAACTAATATTTCACTTTCCTGGTCTTTTAAGTCTTCTAACGACCATTCTAACCCTGCTAATTCTTCCGGGTCTATTTTAATCGGATCTATCATTTGTATTGATTTTGAAGCTATTGTATTTACTATTCCTTCTATGTTTACTTTGTATTTCATACCACTCCTGTTGCTAGCTTTTCCTAGTGTTCCAACACTTATTACAATATTATTTCCTTCATAATTTTCGTATCCTTTAGTTTGTAAAGCGATTTTAATGTTTTGCAAATCTTTAATATCTTTTAATATACCTGGTGTACAATAAAATAAAGCTGTATTTTGACTTAAATCTATTTCCATTCCTGAAATAATAGCCTTTTTTAATTCTGTTTTCCAAGACTTGTCTAATAATAAAGCTAACAATTTTGTTCCTAGATTTTTTCTTCCTAATGCTTTAATACCAATTACTACTAAACCTATGTGTGCGAAATGTTTTCCAGATTGTTTAATTTTTTGTATTGTTTCTGGTGAGAATAAATCTATTGTGATGGTTCTGTCTACTACCCTAAGGCTTTCTTCTCTACTGCTACGTATTAAAACTGTATTAAGATTTAAAATTCCTGTTTAATATAATATCCTGGGATTTAATATATCTAATTGATGTTGGTTATATAAATCTATATTTCTGTCTAGATTTATTTCTTCTTCTAATTGCACTGTTTGTTGGTTACTAGTAGAACCTGATCCTCTTCTAATAATTCTATTAAGGAAACCTTCCGATGTGATTTCATCTTGTATATTACTAGTTGAATTTCTAGCTTCTTGTAATGTTCGACTTCTCCCTAAGAAACTATTATTTTGCTGATTACTCATCTTCTTGGTACCCAATGTGAGTATGGTGTAGGTTTTCTTTTAGTTTTAACTTCTTCTCCTAGACTTAGTTTGTTAATTCCACTAATTATTTTATCTAAGTCGTTATCTAGAGTCGGAGTACTAGGTTGTGGTTTATTGATACTATCTAATATTTTGTTTAGTTTGTCAATAATTTGTAACAATAAACTTATGATAAAATTAAATATAATAGGATATGTTTTATCAGCTCTACTTGTTCCTGTGTAAGTAGTAAAACCAGTAACTTCTTCTTTATTTTCTTCTGCTTTATATTTTTTAGCGTCTGTTAGTGCCTGTAAATATTCTCTTGATTGTTCCAGATTTTAGCTTTCAACTATTCCTTTAACTGTAGTAATAACTTGTTCTAAACTAACAACTTGTTTTTCCACTTTATGTAATAATTCCTTTGCTTCTAATATTTGTCGAGGTTTCGAATTTTCTAATAAATAATTTAACTGTTGAAAATCTTGTTTTGTAGGTGAATTTTTATGGATGTCTCTTAATTCTACTAGAATCTGATTATTCAAATGCTTAATATAATCTAAATTTTCAGTTATTTTAACTAGAGTTCGTTGATTGGAGAGTGAGAGGTTTAGAAGTTCGATTATATCGAGGGGAGACGAGTTAGAGGAAGCAATAATGAGAAAAATTCATATCCCTTAGCTTATTACTTAATCCTAAAATCCTTCATAAGATAGTCAAATAGCCCTTATGTTTTTAAGCAAATTAAATGTAATTTGGAACGTGGCGTTGTTTCACCTTAGACCAACAACCCATTCGGATTGTCACCTTAACTGGAGTTTGAATTCCAAGGTTAAGAGTTTTAGGCACGTAAGATGTTTCCAGCCTATATACCAAAATTACACAAAACACAAATAAATGATTTACACATTAATATAATGACCAGTAAATTCCAGCTTTAATCCCAAAAATAATAATCATAACATAATTGATCCCTTTTCTTCACCTAGACGGGTTCTTGATCAATCGTGGACTTACTTCACACTGCCACCTCACAAGCCTGTTCTAGTCTTTTAGAATTAAGATCAACCATGCTCTGATACCATTTAGGGGGGTATAGGGCAGATTTTAGCGGTCTCTGTTTAACCATAATAATTTAAAAATCATAAATTTAAAATTCAACAATAAAGACATAGAAAAAAACTTACTAGATATGAGCGGAGGCGATATTTATGCAGGGGGATCTAGGCGTCGTATGAACAATGGCTGGTACACTCTTTTTTTTTTTTTTTTTTTTTTTTTTTTTTATAGGGCTATAATATGAAGTGCGTGAAGGATTATGAAAGGATTTAAGCAATATTACCTAAGGGAATTGGAAAGGAATTTAAGCTTCCATGTGAAGAAAATGATTCTCGATTTTTATTGCTCTCTTGGTTGTTTTCTGAGCAATAAAAATCGAGAATCATTTTCTTCACATGGCAGCTTAAATTCCTTTCCAATTCCCTTAGCTAATATTGCTTAAATCCTTTCATAATCCTTCACGCACTTCATATTATAGCCCTATAAAAAAAATAAAAAAAAATAAAAAAATAAAAAAAGATAGGAGAACTCTTAGTACAAGTTGATTTAACTAATATGCCTACAGAACATACGTTAATCCAAACAAAAAATATTACAAATATGATTAATCTACAATGTAGATTATGGTTAGATAACCAAAAATACTTAGATCTTACAGCATTATTAGATACAGGAGCAACTAAAAGTGTAATATCACATAGTATGGTGCCAACACAGTTTAAAAAAGAATTACCTTATAATTAGTCACAAGAACTATAGAAGATAGGTTAATGATAATTACACATTATATAGATCCAATAGGAATACAATTTATAGATTTCTCAGGAAATTACAGTCTAAAATATGATATTACCCAGGTAAAACATTAGTCCTGAATATGTTAAATCAAAAGATTTTATATTAGGCCTTAATTTTATATTAGGATTACAGGGTGCAATTACTATCACAAAAAATTATATAACCTTAAGCAAACACATTTATAGTATACCACCCTTCGATATACACAAACATCAGAGTTAGCACAGAAGCGTGGTGGACTTGGCCACTTAGAATTTTTACGCCAAAATCACCCTAAAACAAATATAAACATAGAAAATGAAACATTGAAACTCTTTACAAATATGCTAACACATGAGATAGAAAAAGGCTTAGACATAACAAAAAGTAATAACCATCCTATTATTTTACACTTAGAAAAAATAGGACTAATAGGAGAGAAGACATTATGAACTCGAAAGTTACATATATATGCAAATTTAAAATAAAAAACCCTGATATAACTATAAGAACAGCAACATTGAATATAGTCCTCTAGAAATTCAAAAACCAAATACCTGAAATGATAAAACAAAAATTAATTAGAAAATCAGAAAGTCCACATAGATCAGCAGCATTTATAGTTAGAAATCATAGCGAAATAAAAAGGGGAAAAGCTAGGATAGTCTATAACTATAAAAGGCTAAATGACAATACAGAAGATGACGGATACAATATACCTAATAAAGATTCATTAATAAATTTAATACAAAAGAAAAAAGGTATTTTCAAAATTTGATTTAAAATCAGGATACAATCAACTAAAATTATCAGAGGAATTTAAACCATGGACAGCCTTTACATGTTCCGAAGGACAATTCGAATGGAATGTGTTAAGTTTCGGTTAAAAAATGCCCTTGGATTCTATTTTTCTCGAAATAACTCGCAAAGTGTCCGAGAATACAGTTTACACCAAAGCGTTTTTCACATTACATTATTTTTAGAGGCACCAAAATTGGAGTCTTTAACAAATGGGAAACAGTGGCAAAACACACATACAGTGTATAGACCCCCTCTATAAAGGGTATTACAGTTTTTCCAAAGCCATAAGCATGGCAAGAGGATATTTCGGGCTTGATAACTTCTTTATTGAACCCGAAGAAGTTAAAACATTTTCTCAAATAACAAGAGAAGCCCCGAACAGATCATCCAAAAAACAAGAAGGAATCATTTCAAATTTACAACATAAGCTTTCTCAAAAAGGAAAGGAAATTCAAACAATACATGAAACACCATTACAGTTGAAAATCGAAAGCTGAAACAAGAGATAGAAACTCTTAAAAACAATTAAAAAATACAAGAGAACCAAGTTACGAAATTTTGACAAATTTAAGGCTCGAGTACTTGACATTCCATGGAGGCATACTCTGAAACCTGTTTTGGAGAAAATAGAAGGCCTCAATGACATCATCTCAGAAAAAATTTGTACTGGATTCCCCTCTTAATCCTGTATAAGTTACAACAGAAAATAGTGTCAAATTGTGTTTTAAAAACTAAATTACAGAGGTATAACAGTAGTCGAAAGGATAGACAATAAAGGACATGATACAGGGATTTTGTTGTTACAGATTGATCTATTCAAAACTGACATGCCAAAAGAGCTTATCACACAATTTTACCATTATGGAATGATAGATTACATTGAATTCCGATTAAACCCTAACAGAAGAAATATTAAACACATTTGGGGAAAAGTTTACAATGGTAGCTGGAAATATAGCCACACATTCTTACACACAAAGGTTGGGTGCAAAATATTCGCATCCTTTCCAGAATCAGACAGCCATACATACAGGCCCGCAAGAAAGAGGGTATTCATCAGCAGTAACATCTCAGATCACAAGCTACTATCAACAGCGGTCAAAATAGAAGAACATATTGATTTCACAAGCCTTCTTGGCTACATGAGCAAGATATAGACAAATCACAGACTTTCACACGGGGCTCATAAAGCGACATCAACAAACACCAGATCTTCTGAAGAACTTCCCATGGCAGCTCTATAAGCTAATGGCGGAAGGACATTACATACAACTTTGGGCAACAGACAACTGGAACATGCTTCTACCATTTCTTGGAGAAGGCGAGACACTAGACGAACAGCACATTATCAATGAAGAAAGGACATGGTCTTATCCAGGACCAGGCGATCCATACGATGACAACATGCAAGACGCACAATCAGATGGGGACACAATCCCAACATCGACAGCACACACAAGGATTACTAGAAACGTAAGCAATGACAGCATCAACCACAAAACGCAAGCAATGACATGGGGCAGCCGACAGTATTTTTATGCTTTTTGAAAACTTCACAGATTAGGTTTACTTTTCTAAAAGTTTAGCTTTAAGTCATTTTCAGCTTTTTTTAAAGTTTCTTTTTGCGAAATTATTTCGCCTTTACTTGTGTAAATATATAAAAATTTGTAAAGTTAGATTCTTAGGTAATCCGGTATAACTTAACCGGCTAGATAGGTGACGATTTCTGAGGTTATATAAACCTCATTTCATTTCATTTTTAAGCACGACCATGAAAATACGAAGAAAACAACCAAGAGAGCAATAAAAATCGAGAATCATTTTCTTCACATGGCAGCTTAAATTCCTTTCCAATTCCCTTAGCTAATATTGCTTAAATCCTTTCATAATCCTTCACGCACTTCATATTATAGCCCTATAAAAAAAAAAAAAAAAAAAAAAAGAGTAGTATCAGCCACTGTTCATACGACGCCTAGATCCCCCTGCATAAATATATCGCCTCCGCTCATATCTAGTAAGTTTTTTCTATGTCTTTATTATTGTTGAATTTTAAATTTATGATTTTTTAAATTATTATGGTTAACAGAGACCGCTAAAAATCTGCCTTTTTTTTTTTTTTTTTTTTTTTTTTATAGGGCTATAATATGAAGTGCGTGAAGGATTATGAAAGGATTTAAGCAATATTAGCTAAGGGAATTGGAAAGGATTTAAGCTGCCATGTGAAGAAAATGATTCTCGATTTTTATGCTCTCTTGGTTGTTAGGGGGGTATAGGGCAGATTTTAGCGGTCTCTGTTAACCATAATAATTTAAAAATCATAAATTTAAAATTCAAAAATAATAAAGACATAGAAAAAACTTACTAGATATGAGCGGAGGCGATATTTATGCAGGGGGATCTAGGCGTCGAATGAACAGTGGCTGGTACACTCTTTTTTTTTTTTTTTTTTTTTTATAGGGCTATAATATGAAATGCGTGAAGGATTATGAAAAGATTTAAGCAATATTAGCTAAGGGAATTGAAAAGGAATTTAAGCTGCCATGTGAAGAAAATGATTCTCGATTTTTATTGCTCTCTTGGTTGTTTTCTTCGTATTTTTCATGGTCGTGCTTAAAAATGAAATGAAATGAGGTTTATATAACCTCAGAAATCGTCACCTATCTAGCCGGTTAAGTATACCGGATTACCTAAGAATCTAACTTTACAAATTTTTCTATATTTACATAGTAAAAGGCGAAAATAATTTCGCAAAAAGAAACTTTACAAAAAAGCTGAAAATGACTTAAAGCTAAACTTTTAGAAAAGTAAACCTAATCTGTGAAGTTTTCAAAAAGCATAAAAATACTGTCGGCCGCCCCATGTCATTGCTTGCGTTTTTGTGGTTGATGCTGTCATTGCTTACGTTTCTAGTAATCCCTGTGTGTGCTGTCGATTGTTGGGATTGTGTCCCCATCTGATTGTGCGTCTTGCATGTTGTCATCGTATGGATCGCCTGGTCCTGGATAAGACCATGGCCTTTCTTCATTGATAATGTGCTGTTCGTCTAGTGTCTCGCCTTCTCCAAGAAATGGTAGAAGCATGTTCCAGTTGTCTGTTGCCCAAAGTTGTATGTAATGTCCTTCCGCCATTAGCTTATAGAGCTGCCATGGGAAGTTCTTCGGAAGATCTGGTGTTTGTTGATGTCGCTTTATGAACCCTGTGTGAAAGTCTGTGATTTTGTCTATATCTTGCTCATGTAGCCAAGCAAGGCTTGTGAAATCAATATGTTCTTCTATTTTGACCGCTGTTGATAGTACCTTGTGATTTGAGATGTTACTGCTGATGAATACCCTCTTTCTTGCGGGCCTGTATGTATGGCTGTCTGATTCTGGAAAGGATGCGAATATTTTGCACCCAACCTTTTGTGTGTAAGAATGTGTGGCTATATTTCCAGCTACCATTGTAAACTTTTCCCCAAATGTGTTTAATATTTCTTCTGTAGAAGGGTTTAATCGGAATTCAATGTAATCTATCATTCCATAATGGTAAAATTGTGTGATAAGGTCTTTTGGCATGTCAGTTTTGAATAGATCAATCTGTAACAACAAAATCCCTGTACCATGTCCTTTATTGTCTATCCTTTCGACTACTGTTATACCTCTGTAATTTAGTTCTTTAAACACAATTTGAACTATTTTCTGTTGTAACTTATACAGGATTAAGGGGAATCCAGTACAAATTTTTTCTGAGATGATGTCATCGAGGCCTTCTATTTTCTCCAAAACAGGTTTCAGAGTATGCCTCCATGGAATGTCAAGTACTCGAGCCTTAAATTTGTCAAAATTTCTGTAACTTGGTTCTCTTGTATTTTTTAATTTGTTTTTAAGAGTTTCTATCTCTTGTTTCAGCTTTCGATTTTCCAACTGTAATGGTGT
Source organism: Campanula takesimana (assembly GCA_026119855.1). Lineage (NCBI taxonomy): Eukaryota > Viridiplantae > Streptophyta > Magnoliopsida > Asterales > Campanulaceae > Campanula > Campanula takesimana. Next base: position 215,617 of record JAOWBW010001290.1, read on the forward strand.
TTCATGTATTGTTTGAATTTCCTTTCCTTTTTGAGAAAGCTTATGTTGTAAATTTGAAATGATTCCTTCTTGTTTTTGGATGATCTGTTCGGGGCTTTCTCTTGTTATTTGAGAAAATGTTTTAACTTCTTCGGGTTCAATAAAGAAGTTATCAAGCCCGAAATATCCTCTTGCCATGCTTATGGCTTCGGAAAAACTGTAATACCCTTTATAGAGGGGGTCTATACACTGTATGTGTTTTGCCACTGTTTCCCATTTGTTAAAGACTCCAATTTTGGTGCCTCTAAAAATAATGTAATGTGAAAAACGTTTTGGTGTAACTGTATTCTCGGACACTTTGCGAGTTATTTCGAGAAAATAGAATCCAAGGGCATTTAAAATTTGAACCTTTTTTGTTGATTCATTGGGAAATGTATGTATATGCCAGAGGTTATCAAGAAGGCATTGTTGTTTATCTGTTAAACCAGTTCCAAAATGGGCCTGAATTTCTGTTTATCCTCGGTACAAACAGGTAAAATGTTTGGGCCGAATGTGATTGTCTGTTGTTGGGCTTTAGGTTGAGCCCTATTTGTAACAAAATGTTTATCTGACAATTTTGGTATACGGCTTGGCCCAACTTGTGAGAATGCTTGTGACTGACTGTTGGGAAATGTTAACTGTAACTGTGCCATGTTGTCACTACTGCTATCACTGTCAGATGTATCCATGGATGTATTCTTTGTCTGTGTGGGATGTACCACTCTTCTAAATCCTTTGTCTTTCTCCATGAAATAACCTGTTCAAATTTCTGGATAAAAGGTCAGCTATAGTATTATTTTTTTCTTTAATGTGTTCAAAATTAATACTATATCCGCTTCCTTGTATTATGTTTTGTAAATTAATCCATCTAGTCCTGTTGACTTTTTTACTTTGATCATTTTTTATAAATTTAACTATTGCCTCACAATCTGTTCTAATTGTAAACTCTTTATTTAGGAAAATCTTAAATTTTTCTAAGGCATTTATCAAGGCTTGTATTTCATAATCTAAGCTAGTCCAATTTAATCCTGTTTTATTAAAGTTTCCGCTAGAGTATGCGCAAACTTTTTCGCTATTTTTAGGTGAATATTTATTTGGTTTACAAAGAAGAACGGCTCCCCATCCTTCTTTACACCCATCTGTTTCTATTATTATGTAATCAGTGACTAGGGGTAATTCTAAAGGTTTGATCTTCTTAACTACCTCTTTAATTTCTTTTACTAAGTTTATATCTTCTTTGTTAAAATGTCTTTGTCCATTTTTTGTGGTTTTACTATATAATGGTCCTACTAATTTTGATAAATTAGGAATAAATTTTCTAGCATAATTGACTAAACCTAAGAAGGCTTGTATTTGTTTTAAATTTTCTAATTTTTCTGGGAATTCTATAATTTTTGTAGCAATATGGGGTTGTAATTCTATTTTCCCATTTCCTATTTCTAATCCTAAAAAGGATATCTTTCGTTTAAAGAGCTTTATTTTCTTTTTTGATACTACTATCCCATGATTTTTAATTTCATTAAACACTTGTACTGTTTCACTGGCTACTAAAATGTCATCTATGTATACCATGCAAAATTCATATTTTAAGAATATGTTATCCATAAATCTTGTAAAAATTGAAGGGGCATTTTTTAAACCGAAACTTAACACATTCCATTCGAATTGTCCTTCGGAACATGTGAAGGCTGTCCATGGTTTAAATTCCTCTGATAATTTTAGTTGATTGTATCCTGATTTTAAATCAAATTTTGAAAATACCTTTTTCTTTTGTATTAAATTTATTAATGAATCTTTATTAGGTATATTGTATCCGTCATCTTCTGTATTGTCATTTAGCCTTTTATAGTTATAGACTATCCTAGCTTTTCCCCTTTTTATTTCGCTATGATTTCTAACTATAAATGCTGCTGATCTATGTGGACTTTCTGATTTTCTAATTAATTTTTGTTTTATCATTTCAGGTATTTGGTTTTTGAATTCTAGAGGACTATATTCAATGTTTGCTGTTCTTATAGTTATATCAGGGTTTTTTATTTTAAATTTGCATATATATGTAACTTTCGAGTTCATAATGTCTTCTCCTATTAGTCCTATTTTTTCTAAGTGTAAAATAATAGGATGGTTATTACTTTTTGTTATGTCTAAGCCTTTTTCTAACTCATGTGTTAGCATATTTGTAAAGAGTTTCAATGTTTCATTTTCTATGTTTATATTTGTTTTAGGGTGATTTTGGCGTAAAAATTCTAAGTGGCCAAGTCCACCACGCTTCTGTGCTAACTCTGATGTATATATATATATATATATATATATATATATATATATATATATATATATATATATATATATATATATATATATATATATATATATATATGTATCTATGTATACATACATACACACACACACACACATACATACATACATAGATACATATATATATATATATATATATATATATTTAATAATTATTTTTTTACATGCAAACGCATTTATATGTGAAATATATATGTATGTGTATGTGTAAATGATAAACATTTTGTTCATTCTATATTTAAGTAATTAAATATACTTGCATATATAACTACAATAATAGATGTTAATTTTATTTTTTATTTCAATGAGAAAAATAATATAAGACAAATATGTGTACATTTGAAAATAATAAATTAGTTTTGAAAAAAAAAACCCGACTATTGTGTATATATCTCTACGTTTTCATAATCACTACAAGAAAATTGGGATTTGGCTACAATTTACTTAGCTACAAAATAATTTTGTAGTTAAAAGACTTAATATAGCGATGTAATATTAATTCATAGACAATTGCTTATTTCTGGCGTCGAAATTGATTTTGTAGCCAAATGTCGGACTAAAACAACAAAATAAAATTATTCGTCATTGAATGAAGTGGAATTCTTTTGATAGGAGGCGAAATTTTTGGCGCCCTCAGTTCCCGCCTGGTTGAAAAAATAAATATCATTTTGCTACAAAATAATAACTCTTCTACTATGATTTTTTTTCATAGAAAAAACTTCCCCTAAAATCACCCATGACCTTATTCTAAATTTACCCATGACCTTATTCTAAAATCACCCCTAATATATTAGTACATCTTCTAATGCATATATTACAAGTTATTTGATGCAAACTTTGGGGTTAGCTTAACAAATATGTGGTGCCAATAGCAGCTCTTTGACAGAAAACCTATTACTCCCCTATACGATCAATTGTTTTCCATCACCGTTCCTGAGACGAAACAAACCAAGCGCTCCCAACTCAATCAATTTTACCGGCGGAAAACTAAGGGAGTTATTTCTCTGCCAACGATTGACGGACGTCGCCAAGCCCAGCACTTCACCATTCCCAATTCCTAGGTTCTCTCTCAGTCTCCATAAACCTTGTAATCTTAATTCAATTTTTAGTATTCCATGGTCAGAGAGTTTTCAAAGAGAGTTATTTTTTTGGGTATTTTGATTAGGGATTCCAGATAGAACCGCCACTGTCGCCGGTTGCTCCCTCCGCCGTCGAACAGGTATATATCTTGCTATCTATGAATTCTCCCACTCTCTCCCTCTCTCTCGGACACACAGCTTCATCTTTGTCATCTGACTTTCGTGGAATTCAAGCGCGCTTCTGTAAAAATTGTAATATGTGCACAGTTGGAAAGTAGTAGGTTAATTAACAAAGTTTGGTCCTCTTTGCCATGTTTAGGTATTGTTTGGTGAAGAGGCAATAATCTCTAGTGCATTCAGGTAATGTTGTGTACCATTTTCAAGTAATTTAATTGTATTTATTATTATGTGTTTATTTTCTTGAGGCTGAATGTAAAATGTTCTGTATTTTGTGTGAATTAGAGTACATAAACTCCTCCCAATTGTGTTTCGCAGCAGAATATTTTATGTATTTTAAGAAATATAATTAAAAGTTGAATCATATATATTATAGACTCGAGTTGACATCTAAAAATTAAATGCGATAACCTGTTTCCAGGACAGGGATTATTTGAATAGCAACAATAAAGAGTGATTTTGCAAATAATTTGTTTTTCTACGGCGAAGTACTGACAAAAGTATATTCTTAATCCCACTTGTACTGGTGGCTACATTGATATGGGCTTTGATTAAGGGGAGATGGAGGAAACTTAATTCTTCTTCTTCTGTTTAATAGTGAAATAATTGTTGCTATTTCATCCGTCCCAAAATGTTGTTCCTTTTTTTTTTATTATTTTTTTTAAATCTTAGTACGAAAGAACTTTGAGCAATTATTTTAGTTCAATTTACTTATCGTGATAAAAATATTAAAATTGTTATTGATAGTATTGATAATGGTGTATGAATAACAAGTTTTATATTTTCATTAGGTAATTAAATTAAATCAAAATTATTAGTCAATGTTTCTTCATATCAACCTCAAAAAAAGAGGGAACAATATTTTGGGACGGAGGGAGTATTACCTGGTTCATATGTGGTATAAGAATCCATGAGAGGTGGTTCATCCAATCAATAGTTGGTAGGGTCGCTTCTTCAAATTCTATATATACACAAACCTTCTACATTGTCTGAACTAATGCGAATGAATTTTACTACTTTACTTGCAAATGGTTGAGATAGAGAATGGGCTAAAAAGGATGAAGTTGTGGTTCATAATACATTAAGTGGAGATGGCAGCCCCAAGAACAATGAGCCTCAAACATACGGTAAATACTATTTTTTTTTTAAATAGATTATCTTAATTTTTTCTAAGTTACTTTAGCAGAGTTTATGACAGGTTGGAACTTTGGGAGGCTCTATATTGCGATGAAATGTTCTCTCATAATAGGCTTTTGGTTTATCAGATGTCTACGGTAATATATCAAGTTTTCAGCCTTTCCATGAATTTCTTATAATAAAGTACTCTATAGGATTTACAAAACAGAAGAATTACCATGCCTGTGATTAAGTAACATTCGAGGACACACTTACATTGAATGGAAAATGGGGTTCGTAAGGTGTAGCATGAAAAATTGTAGCTTCAAGTGTTCCATGTAGGAAGTTGTGCTTTCCGTTCATCATTTTAGCTTCCATAAACCTGTTCTGATCAGTTTAGAGGAGAAGAAAAGAGAACCTTGCCTGATTTAGCAGCATTTTTGTCCTCATATAAAAGGTAGGTAAATCTGTTATCTTAATAAAAAGAAACAATACTTGGAATGCAATTGAGTAGGTTGGGAGCTTGGGAAAACTTCTGAAATTCTGGAACATTAGTCTTAGAGGCAACCCTCAAGTCTACCATATTAGCTTTTGCTTCAGGTTGAAGTTGGTTAATGTTGCTGCTAAATTTGTAAACAAAATCATATTCATTTTCTTGTATCTATCACTTTCATAATCCCATTCCCGGTTCCCAAAGTATGAAAATTTGACCACTTGAATTGCTGTTAAAATCTGCATAGCTTTAAGATGACTTAACTCTTGGTACTCAAAGAAACATCTTGGTTTTCGCGAACTTAAAACTGTCTAGAAGTTTTTCTAGTTTCAGTCCAAAATTTGTCTGTTTGAAACTTGTTTTTACTTTACTGTATGGCATTTCACTCAAAAGGTTTGTGATAATGATGTACTCCGTCCCAAAACAAAATTCCTGAAATTCTTTGGACGTTCATTTGGGGACGGGTGGAGTACATAAAATGCTTTAGAGTATTTCAATATTGTACAGTATAACACTTCAAAATATCTTCCGTGCAATTATGTACAAATAAATGCCTTGTTTACTCTTTTCCATTTCACACAGCTAATGTGACTACTCACTGTTACCTTTTTGTAATCATAATTTAATTCAAAGCTGTGCATATTTGAATTAAGAAATTTCCTTAAACTTCCTTGCATTTTCTTGCTCCTGCAGATGGCCAAATTTCCTTTTTTGCCGACAGTGTACAAATCTCATGATCAGCCGATCACATGTGGGGAATGAGATCAAAGCATGTTTCAACATCACTTTCCAAAAGTAGAGGTAAACTTTCTAACTCATGAATACATTTACACTCACAATTTCTATTGAGTATGACTTCAGATAGCTACCATTATCCCATTGCTTATGCTGGAGTCTGTAACTTTAAACAAAAGTAGTCCAATATAACTGATTGATTATCCAGTTTTTAAATTCAAATATTAAAAAAAAAAAAAAAAAAAAACCCAACAACAATTGTAATGTGAAACAATTTTTAGCCTAAAAAAACTCTGAATGAAAAGTTGGCTCTTAAATAATTTTTGGTAGTGCAAGTACATTTACTATTCACCTTATATTCGTACCTAAGTTTGAAACCCTAAAATCCTAAATAGACTGCCTGTAATAAGCCTGGGGAATCTGATAGACTCCCGGTGATAAGCTGGGGGAAGGTGAGGATGACATCAAGTCATCATGCTCTTTGTGCCACCAAGCTACGCGATCATAAGAGTGAACCAGGGGCGGACCTAAGGCTACTTAAAAAGGGTGATAGTCCTCTAATCAAAGAATGTGTGTGGTTTAGTGGTTAAGTTGTTGGGACTTGTGCAGAAGGTTGTTGGTTCGAGTCTGACATCGGGCATTAATTTTTTCACACAAAGTTTTATTGTGTATTTGTGCACCCTCTAACAAAATGCTCTAGGTCTGCCCTGTAGTCAACCAAGCTCTGTATCTCTGTTAGTTTTGTGACTAACTATATAAGTAGCTTTCACTTTGGCGGCAGGTAACCTTTTTTTTTTTTGACCAAACATTGATGTTGATCTACTCATTCTAGTGAAATTGTAAAAATTGTAATTGACAAATCATTAAGTGATTTATCACTAATAATTTTTAAAATTTCATTGTGATCATTAGATTCACACCAATGCTTGGTCAAAGTTCATTTAAGTTGACCATAAAAAGTCAAAATGAGACTATCTTTCTGGGACAGAGGGAGTATGATTTTGTGTCGAGCTTTTTTTTTTTTTCTTTCTTTCTGAAGTATTTTATGTGGTTTAAGACCAATGACATGTAGGCGTTGTGTTCCTCATGATCATTCATACTTTAATCAGGCCTTAATGATAGCAGCTTTTAATACTTATTAATTATTTTACTATTTTTGCATATAGTAACTAATAACTTATTATCCATTTTTTGCTTTTGCAGATTGTGATTACTTGGTATAGTTTTTTGGCAGAGCTACTGAATTTGGAAATACATTGAAGATGTATTTTTTTTCCTTTGAAAAATTGTCATGTATCTAGCTTTCTGTTTTGAGATGGTAAAGACGTGTTTTTGTTTTTGACTTACGAAGTGGTTACATTGAACTTCGTTATTTGTGGATGTATTGACAATTTTTGTGGTAATCAATTACATATATTTCGATGTAGCATTGTATTTTTGATAGTTTCATAATTATATTATTTATCAATAATGGGGCAGCAAATAAATACAATTTGCAATTGCTGTATAGTGATATTTGGCGACAAAAATATTTGTAGTCGGATGTTGATATTTGGCGACAAAAATAATTCGTAGTAGGAGAACATAGTAATAGCTATAAAACTATTTTTCGTAGTAGCATATAAGGGTATTAGCTATGAAAATTTTTATAGTAAATTATGAAATTATAACGAATGAAATTATTTTTGTAGTGAAAAACAGATACATGGCGACAAAATATTTTTTCTTGTTAAAGGTACTCATTTGGCTACATAAATTGTTTGTTGGAAAAAATCAATAGCGATGAATTTAATTTTTGTGGCAGAAAGCGATTATCGACAAATTGAGTTTTTTCGTCGTGGACTAATGTTTTATAGCCACGAAAATATTTTCGTCGCTGATACTCTTTAGCGACGTTGCATAGGCGACGAACACTCGACAAAATCGTTTTCGTCGCGAAATGCCTTTAGCTACGAAATTTTAACTTTTTGCGACAAATCGTTTTGTAGCAAAATCTCATTTTTCTTGTAGTGAATGAATGTTCATAGAATAAATTAATTTTAGTTGTTGTACAATCTATATTGTATTATTGTATTGTATGTGTATAGTCGCTATATGATCATTATATGAATGTATAAAAATTAAATTAATTTTAGTTGTTGTACAATTATTGTTGTTTAATTCATTTTGAAGATAAAAATATTTTAGTTATGATTTATTCCTTGTACAATGTTGTATATACATATAATGTATATGTATTCATTACAAAAGTAATAATGATGATTATTTAGTCGAGCTCGAGCTTAACGAGCCGAGCCGAGCTCGAGCCAAACGCAAACAAAATAACCCGTGTTAACGAGCTTATCGAGCCGAGCCCGAGCTTGAATTATGCGTGATTTAAACGAGCCGAACACGAGCCGAGCTCGAACGAGCCGAACATGAGTTGAGCTCTAACGAGCCGAACACGAGCCGAGCTCGAACAAATCTCGCCGAACAAACGAGCCGACTCGATAAAAATTCGAGCTCGAAAACTCGGTTCGTGCTCGAGCCGAATAGCACTTAGAGCTCATTCGAACCGAGCTTTAACGAGCCGAGCTCAAACGGGCTCGGTTCGTTTAACAGCCCTACCCATGGATATGCCCAGCTACCCGCCCAAGTAAGCCGCCCAACTATCCATCTTGGCCTCTCAGTGCGTGACACGTGTCGCCTTAAAAAAAAACCCAACAACTTTAAAATGCTATATCTTGATATTTTGAAGTCAAAAAAAATATTTTAAAATACCGTTGTGTTCGTCTAATTTGTATGTGGAATAATTTTTGTTATTGTTTATATAGATTAGATTGGTTACAATTCGTAATCTGTAAATTCCTGTTATTTTAATCTGATTATGTATGAACCCGATATTGGGATTGATCGAATTTGAATTTCTGAAAAACTGGGAATCTGGACACAAGATCCGTACGTCTGTTTCAGAGCAATACGACTACTATGGCGCCGTGCGGATGTGGTCCAGATTTCCCAGAATCTGGTTCGTTTTCTGGTGTTCAGATTTTTCTGTAAATTGTTAACAGAATTCGAATCTGGAAATTGAACTGCTTTCAGACGGCTGGTTTTTTAAACCGTGTTTCCTGAAACAGATTTCAATCAAGAAATCCAGAAAAATCGCAGAAATCGGAATTTTAAAGAGTTTATGATTGCTGTAATCTGTGAGATTGATGAGACAATGAAGGATCTTGAAACAAGTTACCTTTCTACACGGAATTGTGGTTGCCTTTTTGCTTAGTATCGGTCTGTTGGGTTTTGATGGTCCATGCGCAGCGGAAGACGGCAATATAAATCAACAAAACCCTAAGCCCCAAGATCCATTCATGATGATTAAATTAATAGCAAGATGAATTTAGAATACTAACCGTTGTTGAGCGTTTAAAATTTTCGGATCTTCAAATCTTCAAGTCTTCAAGCTTTAAGATTTGATCTTCTCGTTCTTCGCATTCTTCGGATCAGGATCACAGGAACACGAACTTGAGATGCTAAAGCAAACATCCTTTATGTGTATCCACACGCGAACGAATGTCTAGAACCATTCTAGATCTGGATTGCTAGACCCATTAGAAAACACGCTTTTCTAATCTTCAAAGGCTATATGAATATTATGCGTTCTTGATCTTTGATTCTCAATCTTAGATCAAGAATTATGTTTCTCAAACATATTGGGTTGCATTAGTTTAATGGCTGGTGAAAAGATGTATTTATAGTCCCTAGTCATTAACCCTTAATGATCTAGAAGACCTAAATCCCGTCACTCAATTTAACTGCCAAAACCGCCTCCAGGGACTCTGGCACGGTCGTGCTCACAAAGTGGCACGGCCGTGCCACTTGTGCCGACCGAAATCTCCCCAGACGAATATTAGCACGGTCGAGCTTGTAAACTAGCACGGTCGTGCCATTTGGGCCGAACCTGCCATATTTTCAGCTTTTTCCAATTTTAGCCTTTTGATCAATTCTTCTTTTGTGTGTGACCCCATAGGATTATATTAAGTTGGAAATGAGTCAAACCAAGGTCAAACCCATAAGTCATGAGCGGATTCTAGCAAGCCATCATGACTACCCAATTAATATAACTTATCAAAGTTCGTTATCCTCATAGAACATATCACAATCCTTTTGTCACACGATATCATATTGAACATAAGTCATGGTCCACGTCAACTTATCTCGTTAAATGATTTCTCGATTCCGAGTAGATTGATAATGAGCAAATGATATTGATCACACCAATTCATTTGAGCATGGCCACGCATTTCATCAATGTACGCCCGTCCTAATTCCTGTTAAATTATATGCTATTTTATTTGAGTTAATTATTTAACTAATTGAGCATGTTTAGGTCCTAAGTTTTCAAAGTTGAAACATTAGGGTCATTTGTGAAAAATAATGTTTAGGGGCTTAAATGCTCAAATTGAAACTTGAAGGGCCTTTTTGTCAAAGTTGAAACTTGAGGGGCCAAATTGCAATTCTTGAAAACTTGAAAGGATAAAACATGGGTTGCCTCCTCCCCTGAGTATTGTTTTCCCCAATTTATTTCTCGTACGTTCTTTCTCTCTGTCTCAAAAAGAAAGTTAGGGTTTACCCTATTCTCAACTCCTCTCGCTTAATTATGCCTCTGTTCGAAAATCCGACTCCGCATAAATGATCAGGGCGGTGAGTAGAGCATTTCCTGCTGAACAGAAATTAGTTTGGGTGAATTTGATTTCAGAGTAGGTAAGTCACTAGCTCCCCCTTGCTTGTAATAACATGCATATATGTTATTCTTGATACTTGTACTTGTTAATTTCGTGATTTGGTTGAATTTTGTGATACTTGTAAAATTGGTACAAGGGGAGTATCAGTATGGCTTTGATAATGAAAGGAAGCATCCTTACATGAACCTAAATGGGTTTGTAAGTGTTAAAAAAATTATACTCCTATTCGTGGGACGGTGAAATATTAACTTGACTTAAATGTTTATACAAGTATATTAGAAAAATTATACTTATACTTGTGAGACGGTGAAATGAATGAAAGTATCCCTACAGAAGTGTTCTGAGCATGTTAAAATGCACTCTTGAATTTTAGGGAGTGTTAGTAAGTTTATACTCCTACTTGTGGGACGGTGAAATAATAAATTGCTTGAAAGAAATAAAAATTTCGAATTTTAGTACCTTGGGCGACCGCTCACGTTTGGCCAGGCGACCGCCATCTATCTGAAAGATTTTACTCTTGAAATGTCTTGTTTTGGGCGATCGCCCATATGCTTTTGCGCGGCCGCACACCTGCCCTGATGAACAAAAGTCTTGAATAAAGTTTGATATAAGCAGATGTCATTCAGTTTCTCGTTTCTTGTTAGTCACGCGCACCAGGTTCGAGGTTTGATTACATGGTTCATGATGGACTAGTCCACTACTTTTGGACTTAGTTCTATTCTCGTTAGTTTTGGTGAGCACATAATTATATGGTTCATGAAGGACTGGTCCACTACTTTTGGATTAGTTCTACTCTCGTAGTTCAAGTAAATACCTACTTGTGCATTCTTGTATGAGTCCAGCTGGTTCTCCTTACTTGTTCGGAGATATATAGGTTCACGCTTATCGCGAGTGCTAGGGCTAAGTGATAATCGGGAATCTATATATCTGCGCTTGACCCCTTACTACAGGCCATAGTAAGGGCATAGCTTCCTTTATTAGAGCAATACACCTGATAAAAGTGAATGCTAAACTCGTGAACACCTCGTGAATCTTGTTCTTGTGAGTGACACTAGTTACCGGGTCCTTTTGTGTACTGCACAGCAGCAACTTGATTGATCGTGATTTGTCAACTGCAATAAGCAACGACAACAATGGTTTACTTGGGAGGAATAAGGTTGGAATATCCTTTATAACGTGATAGTTTAGCCTTATGTGTTAGCTACTTGATGAGTTGGCTTAGCCTCTCATATACTTGTTACTTGTTGACATCTTGAGCATGATTTTTACTTGATAATCTTCTTGATTTGCATGATTACATGATAACATGCTATGTACTTGTATCTAGTAACTTACTGAGATTTATCTCACCCCGTTCCTTGTTTATTTGTTCCCCCCCAAGAAAGCAAGTGGTAATACGTTGTGAGGCTCGACTTAACAGGGGCCTACTTGGCAGGTTGTTCTTGTTGGGGATTGTTATCCTTTCCAGTTTTGGTGAGGACGATTTTGTATCAGTTGTTTAGGCTCAGTATCTTGGGTAGACTTGCATAGTACTTGTATATAACCACATTTAGTTTAAATTTCTTGGTATAGAACTCGTTGTGAGCTATCTTAGCTCGTTCCTCTTGAGTATATATATGATGTCAGTTGATTTATTCAGGTGTCATTCCCGTTTTTCCGCTTCTTGTTAGTTACGCGCACCAGGTTCGAGGTTCTATTAGGGAATCCCAGGACTTGGGGGCGTGTCAGTTTTGGTATCAGAGCTATGGTTTAGCTCTAAGCCTGGATAGGGTCTATGGCCTAGGTTGGGTTAGTCTTGGGTGTGTTTTTGACGCCGAGTGCTTCGTTATTTGTTGTTATACCAGGCATAGGACTGGTGTTGATAGTGTTGATCTAGTGGGGACTAGATGGTTTGAGAATCGAGAGCGCGAGTCTTTAAAGACTTAGGCGTATCTATCTTGTGCAGTGGACATTGTTTCGTGCTATATATGCATGCTTGTCCTCATTTCTTGATTTACGTGGAGGCGTATGCTCTAGTAAGAGACTACGTGCTTGATATCGTTATTTATAAGAGCTTGATAGAAGTGTGGGTGATAACACCCTATACGTTATATGTTAACTTGGTCATGTTACCTATATGGGACATTGATGTGATACGTGTTATGGCTTGGCTTTTACGTGTTATGATTTGGCTTTCTATATGTTATGCCATTCTTGTTTACCACAATAGATGGTGAATATTTCTATGCTAGTATGCTTGACTATTTATATGAGCATGATATAATTATGTATATGACATTCATGTTCTGCATTGAAAGCTTGAAAATGATTATCAAGGTTGTGCTGAATATTTAGCATATGTGGTTGATGGAAGAATGTCTACACCAAAATTGAAGGATGTATTCATTCTTTGTAAGATCTCAGATATAATTTCTACTGAGTAGTACATGATACATGATGATAACCTTGAGTTATCTTGAGTTGGTACAGTACAAATATAGTGCTGATATCTAAATCAATGTTCATGACATCAGTTGAGGTTAAAGAGTTGAAGGTTCAACTTGAGAAACTACTTGATAAAGGATTCACCCAGCTTAGTATATCTGCGTGGGGTGCATCTGTATTGATTGGCATGAAGAGATATGGTACTTTGCGATTTCATATTGAATGCAAAGAGTTCAACCAGGTGACTATAATGAACCATTACTTGTTATCGTGTATGGATGGTTTATTTGATCTCTGGAGTTAATCAGTGGTCTATTCAGTGTTTGTTTGATAAGTGGCTACCATTAGTTGGAAAGTCAACTATGAGGATATATTGAAAACATCTTCTCATATCAGGTATGCTTGTTATGAATTCGTTATTATGCTATTTCGATTGATATATGATCTAGCAGTATTGATGGATTTGATGAATGATATCTTCAAACCATAATTTGATTTCTTTGCGATGAAGTGATTAATGACCTATTGGTGTATACCAAGTCGCATACTGAGAATTGATTGTATTGAAATTTCTCGAGAGAAACAATTGTTTCCAAAAGCTAGCAAGAGATAGATGATCTATTATCTTGAAGTGGGTTTACTTCAGGCATCTTTATTGACCTGTACAAGTGTAAATAACCGAGGTACGCATGTTCTTGAGATTTTCTTGATCTTGTTAGAGATTCATTAATGAATTTCGAAAGTAGCTCTATCATTAACTATTTGAGACAGAAAGCCACACTTTCTGATGAATTGATAAACGTGAAGCCAATTTTTAAATATTTAAATGATGGATGACCACAACTTCAGTATTTGACATTGCCTAGTGGATTCGACTAATATGATGGTTATTTGGAGGATATGACCAGTGTTACTATTTTCTCGTGTATGTGTCAAGATTCACCAATATAGTGGATATGATAAATTCATTATGCATAGTGAAGCTCTAACAAGAGATAAAACGTGTGTTAATTCAAAATGGTAGCGTACTTGTATATGCTTCGAGGAGATTGAATCTTTATGAATAGAATAATTCTACTCATGACTTAAAACTGATTGTGATCCTACGGCTATGGTATTAGCGGATTCATTGAACATAAAGACTTGTATTTCATGATTGATGGTACTGAATGGGAGAAAATTTCTGAGTATTCAACTAAATCCTTGAATTGCAATTATTTGAAAGCAGAATATCAGAGATCGTTTGATTTGTTATAATCCTTCGAGATTTGTGAATATATGAATATATTGCGATGGATTTCATGGAAGGATTATCATTTAATAGATAAGTCCCGATGATATTGGTTATAGTGGATTGACTAATCAAATCTGCTTGAATTTATGTGTTGTGATGTTATGATCGATACATCTTGATTACATGGGATACATGTGGATATAATATATGACAAGGATTCTTGTTCTACATCTTGTTCTACACCTTGTTTTATATCTTGATTATGATAATTTTTCTGAGCACTCTGGATATTTAACCGAGGTTGCTTCTTGATCATATGCTGCGAGCATGTGAAGTGGATTTCCTTGTGGCTATTGTATGAGCTTGCTATTTAGTGGAAATTCCATCACACAAATTACTTAGTATATGGGTAATTTCTTGTATGGATACTTGATTCTAAAGAAAATGTCTTGAGCACGAATGCTTATTGTGAAAGTTTCATGGAAAGTCACGGTATCGAGAAGGTTATGTGAGAAAAATACTCGCAGGTAATTGATAATATGGTGTGGTATACCATATTCTTGCTATTCTTGAGTTCTATTTGTTATTTATATGTGTTATAATTTTGATTAGTAAAATTCGAGGACGAATTTTCTTTAAGGAGGGGAGGATGTAACGCCCGTCCTAATTTCTGTTAAATTCTTGACTTGCATAATTATATGCTATTTTATTTGAGTTAATTATTTAACTAATTGAGCAAGTTTAGGTCCTAAGTGTTAAAAGTTGAAACATTAGTGTCATTTGTGAAAAATAAAGTTTAGGGGCTTAAATGCTCAAATTGAAACTTGAAAGGCCTTTTTGTCAAAGTTGAAACTTGAGGGGCCAAATTGCAATTCTTGATAACTTGAAAGGATAAAACATGGGTTACCTCTTCCCCTGAGTATTGTTTTCCCCAATTTATTTCTCGTACGTTCTTTCTCTCTATCTCAGAAAGAAAGTTAGGGTTTACCTTATTCTCGACTCCTCTCGCTTAATTATGCCTCTGTTCGAAAATCCGACTCCGCATAAATGATCAGGACCGTGAGTAGAGCATTTCCTGCCGAACAGAAATTAGTTTGGGTGAATTTGATTTCGGAGTAGGTAAGTCACTAGCTCCCCCTTACTTGTAATAAGATGCATATATGTTATTCTTGATACTTGTACTTGTTAATTTCGTGATTTGATTGAATTTTGTGATACTTGTAAAATTGGTACAAGGGGAGTATCAGTATGACTTGGATAATGAAAGGAACCATCCTTACATGAACCTAAATGGGTTTGTAAGTGTTAAAAAAAATTATACTCCTATTCGTGGGACGGTGAAATATTAACTTGACTTAAATGTTTATACAAGTATATTAGAAAAATTATACTTATACTTGTGAGACGGTGAAATGAATGAAAGTATCCCTAAATGAGTATATTAGTATATTATAAAGTTATACTTATACTTTTGGAACGGTGAAATATTTAAATGGAATAAAAGAAAATTATCCTATTAATTGTGGGACGGTAAAATTGATGAAATAAATTTGAAAGTTATGTTTGAAAAATGTTTATATGTCCTGGGTATGGCCTATGAGTTAGTGAAAGTATACTCCTACGCTTGGGACGGAGAATTCTTAAGCCGGGAAAGAAATTGGGTTTTGCTGAAAATTGTAGCGAGCGCCCGCCTGGTATGCACCGAGCGCCCACCTGATAGCCTTAGGAGAGCCCGCTTGACCTCATAACCAGCGCCCTCTTACCTCGTGTTTCATGACCAAAATCCCTGTCGACCTGGAGCGCCCGCTTGGTCCTTGCCGAGCGCCCGCCTGGTCAGTTGTCGAGCGCCCGCCCGGGTTGAAGCAAGCGCCCGCCCGGTTCCCTGTTTTTACAAAAGTGTTTTAAACCTGGAGTGAAATAAAACCTTACCCATCCTAAGGTATAGAGCCTTAGTATAAGATGTCCTAGCAAGTGTATATGTACCGTTTGGGGCATTAGAACTTGGTCTTGGACATGAGTACTCATAGAATTAAAATGAGAACTTGAGCCTAAGAGTAAGAACTCTTTTATATGTCTTGAAAGTGCTATGAACAAGCACTAAGGTGTTATATGTGTCTTGAAATCAATGTTTGTGTACCTTAGGGGCACTAGAACAATGTCTTGAGCTTGAACATCCTAAGAATAGGATCATGAACTTGTAAGTATGAGAGATATAACTCATCTACTTAGCTTGAACTCGAATGTAAGATGATTAACTCTTATACATGACTTGAATATCCAAAGATTGGAATAATAACTAGAGTATAAGACAATAAAATCTTGTACATGTCTTGAACATCCAAAGAATTAGATTGAGAACTTGAATATAAGATGATAAAATCTTGTACATGACTTGAAACCAATACGTGTGTATGCTAATGAACTTGAAAGTGCTATAAACAAGCACTAACGTGTTAGAACTATCCTTGATGTGTAGGTGCAAATCTTGCACATAACTACTTAATATAATGTGGCTTGTTGACTACTTGATACTTGGTATTAATAACCAAAGAGTTAGAATATGGAACTAGATAGAGAATGATCAACTCTATTACATACTTGAATCTAATACGTGTGTATTGAAAGTGCTATGAGCAAGCACTAATGTGCTAGTAATTGGTTTAATCGTGTATATACTCAATGAAGTATATAAAGTATAAAGAAAATATCCTGTTCTTGAGTTGAGTTCCTAAAGAAATAGTGACTAGTGTAATATGAAGATAATTCATAAAACAATTATTATAGAACACAAAATGTGTTGGAAAATGTATTCGATTATTAACGAAACATATACGCGAGATATGATTGTGACTAGGGACAATACAACCTATTCGACTACGTGCTTAGAGTCTAAGGTGTTGGGCTCTACTTGGAAGTAAGGGTATCGCGATAGACACATTAGCTTGTTAAAGGTTATATGAATATGCACGTGAAAATATTTCATATGACAACGTGATATAGTATGAAATACCCTACTACTTGGTTGGGGTCTGTTACTAAAAGACTCTAATTTGTCTTGATTGTGTTACGTGGACACATTATGTGCCATTGTTATATTGATTTGTATTCGTAATTATTGCGTACGTGTACTTGTATTTGGTGAGCACATGATTACATGGTTCATGAAGGACTAGTCCACTACTTTTGGACTTAGTTCTATTCTTGTTAGTTTTGGTGAGCACATAATTATATGGTTCATGAAGGACTGGTCCACTACTTTTGGATTAGTTCTACTCTCGTAGTTCAAGTAAATACCTACTTGTGCATTCTTGTGTGAGTCCACCTGGTTCTCCTTGCTTATTCGGAGATATATAGGTTCACGCTTATCGCGAGTGCTGGGGCTAAGTGATAATCAGGGATCTATGTATCTGCGCTTGACCCCTTACTACAGGCCATAGTAAGGGCATAGCTTCCTTTATTAGAGCAATACGCCTGATAAAAGTGGATGCTAAACTCGTGAACACCTCGTGAATCTTGTTCTTGTGAGTGACACTGGTTACCGGGTCCTTTTGTGTACTGCACAGCAGCAACTTGATTGATCGTGATTTGTCAACTGCAATAAGCAACGACAACAATGGTTTACTTGGGAGGAATAAGGTTGGAATATCTTTTGTAACGTGATAGTTTAGCCTTATGTGTTAGCTACTTGATGAGTTGGCTTAGCCTCTCATATACTTGTTACTTGATGACATCTTGAGCATGATTACTTGATAATCTTCTTGATTTGCATGATTACATGATAACATGCTATGTACTTGTATCTAGTAACTTACTGAGATTTATCTCACCCCGTTCCTTGTTTATTTGTTTCCCCCCAGGAAATCAAGTGGTAATACGTTGTGAGGCTCGACTTAGCAGGGGCCTACTTGGCAGGTTGTTCTTGTTGGGGATTGTTATCCTTTCCAGTTTTGGTGAGGACGATTTTATATCAGTTGTTTAGACTCAGTATCTTGGGTAGACTTGTATAGTACTTGTATATAACCACATTTAGTTTAAATTTCTTGGTATAGAACTCGTTGTGAGCTATCTTAGCTCGTTCCTCTTGAGTATATATATGATGTCAGTTGATTTATTCATGTGTCATTCCCGTTTTTCCGCTTCTTGTTAGTTACGCGCACCAGGTTCGAGGTTCTATTAGGGAATCCCGGGACTTGGGGGCGTGTAAATCAATCTCACTCTACGAGTGGCCTAAGCAGATATCTCTCTTGAGGAGGGACAAATTCCATATTGACTTATCATTCTTCCCTACAAGAATCTGATTATGACAATCATAGTCTTTAATTACGACAATTGACCATGACATAAATCTCATAGGTGGGTCATGTCCAGTACTTTTTCACCAACAAGTACCCATAAGTTTAATTTGTATCACATACACATAATCATCATATGATCATTGATTAAACTTATACTAGTTCTTCATAAGCACTAGGGACGGAGATTATTATAATAAACATGTAAAACATATAATAATCCAAGGTTGTTATCTCCATAAAAAATGAGAACATGAAGTAACGTAAGGCATTTCTCAAGGGCCTAGGGCATAATCTCCAACAATCTCCCACTTGCACTAGGCCCAATTAATGCGTATCCAATACCATTGAGCTTAGCTTATGACTATCATAACAGCATGTGGAAGAACATATGTATGAAGATTGTCCTTGTTTTCATCATATGGTATTTTGCATATTTTGACATCTCCCATGTCGACGATTTCTCGTAGAGATGGAAACGTCTGAGTTTGTGTTTGGATCATAGATGAGTCCTTGGCACCTTATCTTATGGAATAACCATTATTTCATAATAAAGGTCCATAGGACTAGTAGTACTAGAAACTATTTCTAGTTTTACTAATAACATCAATATTCAAACAACTCCCTTAGTTACATCTCATGCAACTAAACACTCAATTTTATTCGTAGAATATTTTATAGTGTATTTGCTTGCAACTATTCCAACTAATAGCACTTACTAATGTTTATACTGCAATTTAAATTACCCTTGTCGATGTGGAAGCATGCATCTATGTAACCATTTACTAGATCATCTCCCACGCCAACAACCATCAAGAATGCATCCTTAGTTCTTTTCAAGTACATAAGGATATTGTTGACCACTATCTAGTGACTTTCACTAGGATATGATTAGTTTGTTCTCATCATACTCCAAGTATATGAGTTATCATGTCTAAGTACATAATATGACATACATGATAGATCCATTTGCCGAAGTATACGGAATCCTTTTCATGTATTCTTGCTCATTAGTCTTCCACTAAGACTAAGTCTTTCCAAGAACACTGTCATTAGACAACCTTGCAAGTTATTCTCCAAGAGTACTTTGACACAAATCAATCAACTTCCTAGATATATATCAATCGATATTAATTCCAAGGATGTAAGTGGCTTCTTCCTAAGTATTTCATTAAGAAACTCTTTCTAATGAATTATATGTCATCCACATATATAAGACTAGGAATAAGACTATGCTCCCACTTATTTCTTAGCAACCATAAGTCTCATATTTGATGAATTTCAAACGATTTGAACATTTCATCAAAATGATTGTTTCAACTCCAAGAAGCTTGCTTCAATCCATCCCATGGATTTCCGCAACTTATATAATATTAAAGCATGACTACGAGTGAGAAAGTTTTATCATAGTCGAAATATGAGTCAACCTTTCACATTTAGTCTGGCTTAAAGAGTATGTTCCTTGCTACTCATGTTAGTTTTCTCCAAGAGAACTCAATTCCATCCTTTGGTTTTTACACCTTAGGTTAGAATGATCAAGTTCCAAACTTGATTATTATACATGGATTGCCTTTTAGACTCTATGACTCCAAGCCATTAATCTAAATATGTAGCGAACATTGCATCTTGGTAGGTAGTAAATTTGTCATTCTCAATGAAGATTACCTCAATACTTTTTATTTTGAGAAATCCAATATTTCTTTTTATAGATTGTATCCTATTATATATGCAAGTAACTTGTGTAACTTGAATAAATTTTCACAACTCCTTGTGAAAGTTTGTTCAATTTCCATCTAAGGTTCTATGTAATTTTCTAGGTCTCGAACCATTCGAGATATATTTTACTCCCACTGGCTCTTTTAGAGATAAACAATTTATCTAGAAAAGTACCATTATAAGCAACAAACAATTTGTTTTTTATGAGTAGAATAATATCCTCAATTTTCCTTAGGATATCTCATGAAAATACATTTAATAGATTTAAGTGTGAGCTTGTTCCAAACAAGTCTTTTCGCAAAAGTCTCACTTTCTTAAATCTTCATGAAAGACAAACCAAGTTTTCTTTCTTCCCATATCCCATATGGTATCTTTGAACCTATTTTGATGGAACTCAAATTAGGGTAATAATAGCGGTTTCCAATACATAACTCCAAAGTAAATAATGGAAGATCAATTTGATTTTTATCATCTAACGAACCATATCCAATAAGGTTCTTTTCTCCATCTAGACACATCATTCAAAATGGTGTTCTTAATGGAGTTAATTGGGAAACAATTTCACAACCTTAAAGATGATTGTCAAATTCTTGGTTCAATTATTCATCATCTCGATTGAATCGGAATCTTTAAATGGTTTTACCAAGTAGTACCAAAATCCTCTTTTAGCATTGCTCCTTAATGGACCATGTACATCAACATGTATTAGGTCTAATAAAATTTTAGCCTTTTACTACTCCGAGTAAAAGATGTCTTGGTCCAACTAAATAAGATTTGCATAAATCACATGATTCAAAATCATATGACTTTAAAAATCCGTCCCATGGAATTTTAGATATGCGTTTCTCATTTATTTGATCAAAACAATAATGCATAAATAATTTAATTATTTATGTTATAGCCTTATTTATTATTTTGTTCTTCAAGATTTAAGATATAAGATTTATTTATATGATTTAAGAATACGATAAAGTAAATCATAATAAATAAAGTACTTCCTTATTTCAAATAAGAAATAAATATCCTTCATTATCTTATAACAAAATAATACTTTCTACTTAATAAGTAAAGCCACTTCATAAGTGTCCTACGAACAATTTTACAACTCTTGCATCATTACCATTCGTAGATTATCTTTACTTTTCATAAGTAGACTTTCTATTACTAATTGTTGCACATTTATACAAATGTGAGATCAACATCCGGTATCCAATACCCAATAATTAAAAGTAGAAAGATTAATTTTATAACATAAATATCCCAAGTGGTAGTCTCACTACCATTTACTTCATTTGATCATCCAGAATTTTGATTATAACTAGTGTAACACCCGTGCCTTAAAGGCACGTTAAAAAACTTTTATAAAAATCAATTTGTATATAAAAAATATTAACAAAATTTCATTATAGAAAATATTCATAATGCAACTTATATAAACAATTACAAATTATTGACAAACAACAAAAGCTAAATTAAATCATTTACTATGACTGCCATTAAAAGAATATCAATATAGGCATAAACAACAATGATTAGAAATTTTAAATTTTTTTTAGCAACGTATCATAAATAGTCTTTTTTTTCTTCATTACATACTATAATCTTACACTTCCTGTTATATTTTGATGCGGAGAAATTTTTTCTGCATATAGACTGAGAAATATTTTAAACTTGAATATAATTTACAATAACTAAATATTATAATAACATGCCTTTAAAATAGTGTTTGTATAAAAAGTTCCAATAAAAAGTTCTATTATAAAAGTATGAGTACAGAAAATTATCAGCCCAATTAAATTCAATTAATGACAAAGCCCATAATTTGATGTAAATAAACCCTACAAAATAGTAAAGCCCATTTTCGGCCCAAGAAAACAACTCAAAATGCAAATCCCAGCAACCTTAATTATTAGTATGCCTTTCTCTCGGGTGTATATATTTGTAAGGCATGGGTTTGTGCAAGGCATAAGTTATTTACTATAATACCCTTATATATATACCTCCAAAATACCCAAATCCATTCATTTTAAGAAAACCATCCATCTCTCACTCCCTCCATCAATTTATAACCCTAGCTTTCAATTTCAATTTCTAACTTGACTTTTATGCCTAAAATTCGATCCTATAATGCTTAATTGTAGTTTAAATTTGATCTTACATTGTTGTAATTGTGTTTGATTGCTTTATTTAGGGTTTATTGTTCGAATTGTGTACGAATTTGTGGTTAAAAAATCTGAAACTGCCGGTGTTGATTTCGTGTGGTTTTACACGAGTTGTTCTTGTGGGTTTCGTATGCCTTTACACGAGATGGTTCCATGTAACTCGTATGAACTTTACACGAGAAGGTTCTCAACATTTCGTGTATAGGCATACGAAATGGTTCTCAAATTAGGTGAAATGCATGTGTTATGTTTCGTGTATACTTGGGTGAAACTCAACGCATTATTTCGTGCAAAATCAGGCGAAACTAACAACTTCTACATTTGCCATATTTCGTTTAAAAGTGTGCAAAATAAACCCATTATTTTGTCCACGTTTACACGAAACGCGCGTATCCGGGTAAGGGTATTTTAGGCATTCCTGTGCCTTGTACACAATGGTGCCTTGCAAATAGAATTCGGCTTTTCTCTCGTTTAAAAAATTTTAAAAAAAAGCCTTTCATATAAATAGATAAAGACATCAGGAATCTCTACTGTAGGGATGGCCAAAACCGGTTCCGGGCCCGGTTCCGGTTCGGAACCGCCGGTTCCGGTTTGGCAAAAGGGTGAACCTTAACCGGCCCGGCCTAACCCCGGTTCCGGTCCCGGTTGGTACAAACCGGTTCCGGTCCGGTTCCGGTTTGGCTCGGCGGTTCTTTTTTTTTTTTTTTTCAATGCTCACTCAACTGCCTGATTTAAAAAAAAAAAAAAAAAAAAAAAAAAAAAAAAACTGACACTCAGTCACTCACTCTGCCAGGCGCCAGCCACACCTGACCACACACACACACTAGGCACTCCCTCCTAGCTAGCCCACTCTACTCTGCACTCCCTCCCAGCTCCCATCCCACTCACTGCCCCCATCCATCCCCACTGACACACGCCTAGTTAGGTAGGTATATGCCCATGCCCCGCATGCCAGAGAGAGGCCCGGCGGTTCACCGGTTTTGGTAACCCCGACCCTGAACCGGACCGGTTGACTCACGGTTCCGGTTACTCCGGTTCCGGTTTACTCCCCGGTTTGCTCCGGTTTCGGGCTTTTCCGGTCCGGTTTCGGTCCGGTTTTCCGGTTCCGGTCCGGTTCCGGTTCCGTTTGGCCATCCCTACTCTACTGTCTCATGACAGACGTCTTTCTCCATTTTATCAACTTCGAAATAGCTAATCTTATCTTAAATCCATGAATCCTGTTAAACATTTAAGGAAGATGAATTCATCTTCATTAAAATCGTCATACGATTCGCCATTTTCTCGACTTCGAGAAATATTACTTCGTCGCTTAGAACAGAGCAATAAACACGACACATTCCTTTAGGTAATTTTCAAACTCTCTAGTAATTTCTTTTCATTACTGTCCAATATTGATAAGTTTGATTTTGTGCAGTATTATGTTGAATCGTTTAATTTGTATACAAACCCTAATAAAATTTTTGTGAGACTAGTCAAATTGTGTCCATATCTATGTTGAATCACATTAATGTTTTTCAGATCTGGCTTTGCATGTATACGATATGTTTTGTTTTTGAATTTTAAGGTTAATATTGTACTTGGATTTAGTAAGTGAAATGCAAATAGTAAAACTTTCTACAGCCTAAAATATATGTTGAAAAAAATCGTAATTTGTTGCTGATCATATTAAAACTTGTTTCCATACAAAAAGGCTGACAATATCTGTTAATAATTAAAATAAATAGAAACTGATGTGTCAAATTATGTTTAAAATAAAAATTTAAAGTACTTGTGGTTACAAAATGAATTAAAAAGTACTTTGGGCTTCTTTGTTTGATGATATTTGCACTTCTCAGTACCAACGGGTGGGGAGGGGGGAACCAACGGGTGGGGGAGAGGGGAAGGGGATAAGGGTGAGATTAAGGGTAAATGGATACTTTTGACAAAAAAGCTTTTTTTTCTTCTAGGGCATCATCTTTTATATTCAAATGAAGAAATAATGAAGCAGGGCAGTTTGTTCATTATTTATAATCTAATAGTGCTAGTCAGTGTTTTGTGGCCAAAGTAGCCAAAAAAGGCAACCTATTATAATCAAACTACTACCTCCGCCCCAGAAATTTCACAATCGTGAGCAAATATAAAATCTTTTGGGACATTAAATTTGGTATTGAGGGAGTAACATTTTTCTTGTCTCAGAATGTTATCTTCCGCACTACTTACTCCGTCCTAAAACAAATGTTCGATTTAAATTTGCAGAACATTTGAGAAACTTGTTTTTTTTTTTTTTTAAATGGAGTAAGTTTTTGAGTCAAACCAGAAATTGAGTAGGATGGTTTTTGTTGGGACAGATTGAGTAAATAAGAAGTTTTCAAGTGATTTTCACACAGTTCTTCAACAATTTTTATTGCTTTTAATGAAAAGTTATCAATTTGTAAAAGATGAGCTCATGTAGGGAGCATCAGTATTATAGGTAATATGTACAAAGTGGTATTAGGTACTGACCACACTAAGTTAGATTGTCTTATGGCTATAATGTTGCGTTTCCTTGCATAGATGAGCCTAACCTTGACTACTTGTTGAAGGATATATTAAGATGGGGTGACCCAATGGCGCACATTGTCAAGGTGGCTAGCAGATCAATTTTGTTAATTTGTATGTGAAATCAATTTTTTTATTTGAGTTATTATTTCTGCAGTGTTTCAGAAAAAGTAGTCTGTGCTAGTTCTTGCGGGCATAGAAGATGAAGTGAAGATAAAATAATATGGGTTTATAGTTCCTTGGGAAATTCCTAGTTAGAGGAGATGGTTAGATACTGCACCAAACTGATATAATATCCGACCTAGAAGACATTGGAAAGGAGTTGATCGTATGAACGGTTAGTTTAATTCTACTCTAAACTAAACTATGTTTAAATTACGATAAAAGTGTTTACTCCTCTGTTTCCGCTTTCTACCATGAAGTATTTTTTTCCTGCCTAAGATGCTCCACCTGAAATAACAGTTTGTGAAAATTAAGGTTAACTTTGTTGATATAAACTGTAAGTTAAAGTTACGATAAAAGTGTTTACTCCTCTGAATCTACAAGAACTAACAATGCTTGCAGGTAATTTCATTTCATTTTCTAGTGGGATGGACCACTTACGAGCAACCTAACCTCAATCAACCAATCAGATCTTCCTTTTTGAAGACGTCTAAAGAGAG
The DNA here is from genome assembly GCA_026119855.1 of Campanula takesimana. Classification (NCBI taxonomy): domain Eukaryota; kingdom Viridiplantae; phylum Streptophyta; class Magnoliopsida; order Asterales; family Campanulaceae; genus Campanula; species Campanula takesimana. The sequence goes on from JAOWBW010001290.1 coordinate 241,279, forward strand.
AAATGGGCATATCCATATTGGAGAGTGAACTATGATGATGTAATTGAGCCAAGTTATTCAAACATTTGGAGACTGATGACTTAATCATTTATATACAGCAACGGGAACCTTTGGTATACCAGTTATTTTAGATTTGTTTAAAAAAAAATCCATTCAGGTTATTTATGCATAATGTAAGTTTGTTATTGTATAAATATTTGTTAGATACTCCATTAATGTTTTTACACGCCTGCATTAAATTCATTGAATGGCCTTAGAAATCTGAATCTAATTAATGGTCAGTTAGATAATGAAGTTACATGAATGTAAATTCAGTAGGCCATGTACATTAATGTTTTTACACGCCTGCATTAACAGGCGCAGTTGTCCATGCAGTATTCAATTCCAAGGTTTTAAGTAACGGTAGTTTGAACATTTACACAGTAAGGGCAATCTGGACATTTACACTGTGACAATTAGGCGGGAAAATGTAAGTGTTTTATGCGCTTCAGTTATTATATACTCCCTCCGTCCCGCCGGAAATTGCAAAACTTACCATTTTGGGCGTCCCATAGAAATTGCAAAATCCATAAATGGAAAGTTTTTAATACTTTTTAATTAGTGGGTCCCACTTCTCATACTCACATCCACTAACCCACTAACTATTCTCTACCCCACTTTCTCTCTCCCACTCAACTATCAACACTCACAACACATCACCTTTTTCACTTTTTCCCTTAATTCTTGTACCATAATTTTTTTTTGAAGTTTCCGGCGGGACGGAGGGAGTATTATAATATAATATTTTAAATGATCAATCCAATTGCCACGTTACCAAATTGCATCATTAAGAGTAATAATTTCAGCCACAATTACTTCTTTTAGGCTTGACAACGTTTGTCTTACCTTTATATTTTAATTCTCTTTCCTTTTTGAAATTCATTAAGTCAAAAAATCAAATTTTCGACTTAGGTCATCATCTTTCCGAATGATAGTTCAGATATTGAGAGCACAAACATGTCTCATCAATTTAACTGATTTCAGCAATCAAGAACGATTCAAGATTTTGATTTCAGTTTATCTGAATTCTGAATTGACATCATTTTTCAGGAAACACGGTTTCGAAAACCAGTCATCTCAAAACTAGATTCAATCCCATATTAATTTTGAAACTGACATTTAATTTCAGGAAACACGGTTTCTAAAACCAATCATCTGACAATTAAATTCATCTCAAAATATTTATCATAAAAGCGGTAGATTTTAGATTTCCAAAATTTTCCTTAAAATTGCTTTCCTTCATTCAATTAGGATTTGGTGTTCATGATGATCCAATCATCATGATCATCAAAACCAAGAATAAACAATTTATTCATGAATCTAAGATCATCAGCAAGTTAATCAAATTAAATTTCGATGATCCTACGGAACATATTAATCAAATTAATATTGCAATTTAGGTTACTTAGGATTATTAAAAATGTATAATTTTCGTTCTTGCTTTAAAACAATTCTTAAGCTCATGATCCAATCAAAGAAATTAATTACATTCTCTTTTAACTTTATCCTTTTAAAGAACAGATCACAGTAACAAATATAATTAAAGTTTAAGATAATATTCTACTCAAATATGCAAATAAATATACACATATATTGCATACCAATCATTTAAGAGATGAATTATTTGTATTTTATAAATACGCTCACTAAATTATATAACCTTCATATACAACAATTGTATAATATAATTTATGTGGGATAAGATCCATATTTCACCCAATTTTGAGTCGTCTTTGGCACGACTGCTCAAAACCAAGTTATTTAGGTAGATAACTCTTATCAATCATATCATATATGACTCTTAGATCTTTTATGAGATTGTATTAGACATCCAATCTCAAACATGTTTTAATCTCATCTTGTGCCTTAGGCCCAAAACTGTTTTGATAGCCCAATTAAGTAAAACCACGTTAAACGTATAGGAAACTCTGATTCACTCATCTTGCTCATACACTGATAGAATCAATGCACCTCGCTTTGGCAGAGCCCACACAAAACTACCCGGTGTACTCACAAGTGTTTTAATAGTGGATTGGCACATGACTTAAATTTTCAAGAATGTTTATCTCATATAGCATACAACACGTTTATGAGCACATAACATGTAAAGTATCAAGATTAGTCATTAAATTAATCTTCATTAAATTAAGCATGATATTTATGTGTCATTAGTTTCTCTATAATTATGAGGATGAGACTCTTTGAACTTTGGTTATTATCTCCAAATCAGGGACAACAAGAAGTGCGACCGAAACTTAGCCATAGGCATTCACAATTCTGCACTATTTCAAGAAACCAAGAATGTAGTCCATGTGGCCAAAACTAAGCAATAGATTGTCTCGATGAACGTAGGTCAATTGCATTCACAATTCCAAATGGATCTACAAACTTGAATCAAGAACTTTGTTTCTCAATTTTAGCAATTATGAATCCTTCATAATTCTAACTTCGTTTTATCTTTGAATCTTTGATTGCGATCAATTTTGGGAAACACAGTCTCGAGAACGTAGGCTAGCTGTCCAAAACTTGATCCAATCTCAGAATTCATAAGACTAAAACAAAATAGGAAATTTAAACCCCGAGATCCACCCCGAACCCCAAGCCGTGCCTGTACCAGACCAATAGGTCCTCCCGGGTCATCACTTGGGTCCGGTCGGACCTCCTCGAAAAAATCCCAGAAATTTCAAAATTCAAAATTTGTCTCAAAATTGTTTTTTCCCCCGATTCAATTAGGATTTGATGTTCTTGATAATCCAATCACCATGATCATCAAAACCTTGAATAAACCATTTATTCTTGAATCTCTAGATACTTTGATCCAATCAAAATTTGATAACCCAAACAATTTTAAATCCACCATAATTTTTATTGCGATTGAATAGTGCGATTAAAGTTACAAAAACAATAAACCACATAAAACACATTAGACCACATAAACACCATGAATCTAAATTCAAATAGCATGTTAACACATATAATCCAATTATATTATTAAAATAATCATACATGGACCAGGCTCTGATACCACTGTTGGGTTTTGATGGTCCATGCGAAGCTGAAGACGGCAATATAAATCAACAAAACCCTAAGCCCCAAGATCCATTCATGATGATTAAATTAATAACAAGATAAATTTATAATAATAACCGTTGTTGAGAGTTTAAAATTTTCGGATCTTTAAATCTTCAAGCTTTAAGATTTGATCTCCTCGTTCTTCGCGTTTTCGGATCAGGATCACAGGAACACGAACTTGAGATGCTAAAGCAAACATCCTCTATGTGTATCCCACCGCGAACGAATATCTAGAACCATTCTAGATCTGGATTGCTAGACCCATTAGAAAACACGCTTTTCTAATCTTCAAAGGCTATATGAATATTATGCGTTCTTGATCTTTGATTCTCAATCTTAGATCAAGAATTATGTTTTTCAAACATATTGGGTTGCATTAGTTTAATGGCTGGTGAAAAGATGTATTTATAGTCCCTAGTCATTAACCCTTAATGACCTAGAAGACTTAAATCCCGTCACCCAATTAAACTGGCCAAAACCGCCTCAAGGGACTCTGGCACGGTCGTGCTCACAAAGTGGCACGTGTTGGTAGTGGTGCCCTAGGCACGTTTTATAAACGTTGTAATTGTTATCATTTATTTCATATCAATAAAGAGATGTTTTGATTATTATTGTTATTCATGTTACTTATAATAATCTCTGTCCCTAGTACTTGTTAAGCACTAGTATAAAGGCTAAATGATCATGGGATGATCATGTTAGATTTATGGGTACTTGTTTGGAACAAGGTACTGGACATGACCCGATGTATGAGATTTATGTCATGGTCTATGTCGTACATATATCTCATATTAGTTATGTCATTTGAATCCTTAGACATGAAGTTATTATAGTCTTCCACTTGATGAACATTATGTTTGACATATTCAACGCTTCCTTTAACCGGGTATCTATAAATGGTATGATTGGCAAAATAGGATTCACGTAGGGAAGAGTAATAAGCTAAATGGATTTGTCCCTCTTCGGAGAGATGTCAAGCTTAGGCCTCTCGTAGGAATGATGTTGATGAAAATGTTCGGCCGGACTCAAATGAATGATTAGATCAATATCATTTGTATTATCAACATATTCGGAATCGAGAAAGTATTGAACAAAGCAAGTTGACTTGTTGACCATGACTTGTGTTCAATGACATCGTGGACAAAGGGATTGTGACATATTCTAAAGGAATGCGAACTTGTATCTAGTTATACTATTTGGGTAGGTATGACGGTATGCTAGAAGCTAATCATATCTTATGGTTTCATATTTGAACCCATTGCCAACTTAGTGTAATCCTAGAGAGTCACACACAATAGAACGAATCTTAAATAAGGACTATATTGGAATATTGATTCGAAGGACTTTGGAGGAATTTGGAAATTTGGGAAATCTGGGGAAGGTGTGCGACCGCACAAAAGGGCTTGGGCGGCCGCCCAACTTGGCTCAAAAAAGTACCAAAAACCTTCCAGATAGATGTGCGGCCGCACAGGTGGTTTTGGGCGGCCGCACACCATGACGGGACTGGTTTCCTGATTTGATTAGGAAAAGGATTTTGGACGGGTTTTGACACAAGTTTCCTATTTGGAATAGGTATAACTTGTATATAAACAGCCAAATTCGGGCCAGAATAATCCCAAGCTTTTGTGCAAGTCTCCAAAGAGTTTGAGAGAGTTTTATTTTGTTCTAAGATATCCTAGATTGAAGAACAAAATAATACACAAATAAAATTCCATATAGTTCATATTGATTGTGAAAACGTGTTTCACAATTTTGGCTAGCAACCAAGATCAAGTGTTCTTGATATTCGTTCAAGGTGTGGGATACCCTAGAGGGTGAAGCTCATCATCTTCAAAGTTCGTGTTCTTACTTGTTCGTGATTAAAGCTTCAATTTCTCCACCAAGATCAAAGACCAAATTCAAAGTCATAAGGGTTAGTTTTCTAGTATTCATATTGCAAGTATTTGATTCAATCATATGAACGGATCTATGGGCTTTGGGTTTCATAAATTTTAAATGCTATTTTCCGCTGCGCATGTTACTTGGAAACCCAACAGTGGTATCAGAGCCCCGTTCATGTTGATTATTTCAATACTTAGATCATGTTGTGTGTATATAAATTGTTTATGTGCCTAACATGATATGAATATTGGATATATGATGTTTATGTGTTACATGATTTTATGTGGTTTATTGTTTTACAACTTTATCGCACTATTGAATCGCACTAAAAAATTATGTTGGATTCTGAATTGTATGATTATTAATTTTTGATTGGATCAAAGTTTTATAATCGGGGAAAACAATTTTGAGACAAATTTTCGAACTTTAAAAATTCTGTCTGATGCTACTGTGCGACCGCACAGAAAATATTGGGAGACCGCACAAGTTTGGGCGACCGCACAGATTTTCTTGGACGGCCGCACAGTTGGTCAGAATCAGAATCAGATTCTGGAATTTTGATGGGGTCCAACCGAATCAGTGACAATACCGGCCAGACCTGCTGATCTGGATCGGGTTTTGGGCAGTTGGTTTGGGTGTGGATCCTGGGGTTTGATTTTCCTATTTGTTTTAGTCTTGTGATTCTAAGATTGGTTCAAGGTTTGGATGGCTAATCTACGTTCATCGAGATTGTGTTTCCCAAACTTAATCGCAATCAAAGTTTCAAAGATAAAACGAAGTTAGAATTATGAAGAGTTCATAATTGCTAAAATTGAGAAACAAAGTTCTTGATTCAAAGATTGGAGATCCATGTGGAATTGTGGATGAAATTGGCCTACGTTCATCGAGACCATCAATTGCTTAGTTTCGGCCACATGGACTACTTTCTTGGTTTCTTGAATTAGTGCGGAATTGTGGATGCCTTATGGCTTTGTTTCGGCCGCACTTCTTGTTGCCTTGATTTGGAGATAATAACCAAAGTTGAAATAGTCTCATCCTCATAATTATAGAGAAACTAATGACACATAAATATTATGATTAAATTAATGGAGATTAATTTAGTGGCTAAACTTGATGCGTAACATGTTTATATTATGTGCTCATAAATGTGTTGTATGCTATATGTGATGAACCTTCAAAGAAAGTTTTAAGTCCTTTATTGCCATGCCATGATTAAAACACTTGTTAATACATGGATGAATTCAATGTAGGCTCGCCCTAGCTAGATGCATTGACTTTGTTTATGTATGAGCAAGATAGATAATGTGGGCACGCCCTAGCGAGGCACATTAACTATACATTTAAAATGGTTGGACTTAATTGAGCGTCAAAACAGTTTTGAGCCTAGGCAACGATGAGATTTAACATGCTTTTTGAAATAGGATTTCTCAAAGAATCTCATAAAAGGAACTAAGAGTCATATGAGATATGATTGACAAGAGTTGTCTACCTAATTAATTTGATTTTGTGTAATCCGCCTTAGCGGACTTAAAATTAAATTAAAGCGGGATCTTAACCCATTTAAATTATACTATACATTGGATGTATAAAGAAGGTTGTATAATTAGTGGGAGTATTTTTGGAAAATACATTGTTTATTTCTTTAATGAAAATTGGTACTTATTAAATTTTGGAAATTTTCATAATTGTAGATAATGACTAACAACACTCAATCAGTTTCGTTGCAATCGATCCTTGAGAAGGATAAGCTCCAAGAGAATGGGTACTAACTTTATGGATTGGATCCGTAGCCTAATAATTGTTCTAAGGCAAGAAGATAAGTTGTACATTCTCGACGGACCACTTCCTGCCGAACCAGAACCTACTGCCCCTAGGGCAGAAAGAGACAATTACAAGAAACATCGTAATGATTCTAGAGATGTGAGCTGTCTCATGCTTGCTACCATGTGCTCAAAACTCCAACAAAGTTTGGAACATTTGGAAGCCTATGAGATAGGCGTGGAGTTAAGAGCCATGTTTCAAGAGCAAGCTAGGCAAGAGAGGTACAAGACCATTGTTGCATTCACTTCTTGCAAGATGAATGAAGGGCAACAAGTGAGTCCTCACATGCTAAAAATGAAAGGTTATGTAGAGCACCTTGAGAAACTTGGCTATCCAATCCCATTGGAGCTAGCCACGGATCTCATTCTTAATTCATTGCCTAAAAGTTATAATCAGTTTGTGATGAATTATAACATGCATGGAATGGATAAGAATCTCTCCGAGTTGCATGGGATGCTTAAAACTGCGGAGATGAAGATTGTGGAGAAAGGTTCTCCTGTGCTCTTGGTTCATGATG
>JAOWBW010001290.1:248708-307530 GCA_026119855.1 Campanula takesimana
ACTTCTTCACTTAAATCTCCATGTAGAAAGGCATTACTCACATCCAAATGATGAACTATCCAATTCTTCTTGACTGAAGCTGCCAACAAGCTCGTACTGTGACCAATTTTGCGACAGTGGCAAACGTTTCATGGAAGTCAATTCCTTCGACTTCGTGAATCCCTTAGCAACTAACCGAGCCTTATATCGTTTAACTTGACCATTCGGCTTGTACACAATGTACACCCATTATGAATCGATGGCTCTCTTGCTAGGAGGATTTTTTTCCAGTGTCTATGTCCCATTTCAAGTGCCTGGATTTCCTTTGGCATAGCTTCACACCATGCCTGATCTTTAACTGCCACATGAAAATATTTTGGCTCATAATAACACTTTGTGAGCATGCAAAAAATTTGTTATATGAAACAAAGTATGAAAGAGGATGTACTGTTGAGGTTCCCGATGGGGGTGTAAATGGTTCGGGTTCGAGACCAAACCGCTAGTAGTCGGTTTGGAGAAATACCAAACCAAACCAAACTATAAAAATTTTCAAAACGAATCGAACCAAACCACTTTGGTTTGGTTCGGTACAGCCTCAAACCGCGGTTTCATAAACGCTTCAGACCGCGGTCTGAACTGCAGTCTAGATCACGGTTCAAACCACAAACTTGTCAAAATTCCAAAAGTACAACTAAACAAAGCACTTTAAAACTTAATCATAGTTCATGTATAACATACACTGTCACTAGCCATGGCCGGTGCCCGGTAGTTTAGTACCTTGCCTTGCTGCAAATCAAAATTGTACAAAAAATGAAATTGAAGAATAAAGTAACAAAGTTAGAGTCTTGATTGAAAAAATTACTTAATAAAACAAAATAATGTTTATACCTTTCAATAGACGAGTTAGGGTTTCGAATATCCTGATAAAGATGAAGATTCGAAGTGAAGAAGAGGGAGGCCTGAGTAGGAGTGATGTCGGGGACGGAGGAAGGGAGCAATTGCCGCCGGAGAAGGAAGGGTTAGGCGGCGCTTGACGTTGTCGGGGGAGAACGCCGCTCCTTCCAAAATGGAAGTGTTGGAGATTATGCCCTAGGCCCTTGAGAAAGGCCTTACGTTATGTCATGTTCTCATTTGTTATAGAGATAACAACCTTGATAATTATATGTTTTGCATATTTATTATAATAATCTCTGTCCTTAGTACTTATAAAGGACTAGTATAAGTTTAATCGATGATCATATGATGATCATGTGTATATGATACAAATTAAACTTATGGGTAATTATTGGTGAACAAGTACTGGACATGACCCGCTGTCGCGGCCCCGACCCCGCGGGCCAAGAGCACGCGAGCTGGACGTCGACTTACAATAATACACCAAAATACTGAAGATAAAAATTCCATTTTTATACCCAAAAGGTTTAAAACAAAGTTTTAGAAATCCAAGTTTAACAACAACAATATACTACTAGTATAAGCTCCACAAGCTTACACCAAAGATACAAAAGATTACAAATCTTAATGACGTCATTGTTAGTAAAACTATCCCCAAAAGGTTATACATTTAAATAATGCAAATCGATCAATAACAACCTGCCCAAAATCTCAATCCTCTTGACGTCCTCCTCGATCCGCAAATCCTAATCCTTTCCTCCTGGGGGGGGGGGGTTAAGGAAAAACAAAGATAAAAGAAAGGGGGTGAGATAAATCTCAATAAGTTACTAATGCAACTACATGACATGCTATGATGCAATAAACAATAATAATATCTCACATAGCACGCAGCAATTATCATTTAACAGATAGCAGCGGAAATAAACAAGTAACAAAGGATACTGAGCCAAGGTTTCCCCAACAAAGGATATAACAATCTGATCAATGACGATAGGGCCACATCGAAGAGCAGCATCAATAAGCAGCATCAAAGAGCCGATAAACCAATCAACGATAGCAGCATAACAGCTGAAGAGAAAACCCGGTACCGGAACCAATAACCCAACGATAACTGAGTATACGACACGAAGTCACAACCCCTTATAATAGCTAGACTGTTCCCAAAAAAGGAGCTAGCTCATCTCACATCCAAGGCCAATCTGGAGGAGGGAAATAATGGGGCAAAACAATGGTCAACATTATAATGGACTCGGCTCGTTGCCATTATAATCTTTTCCATCGCCCGACACAACCACGAATACCAGCTGGACTTTCAAATAAATGCCAAGTAATAAATACTAGTTCAAATAAACAACTCATGATTCCAAAGTAGGGAACCATACCAATTAATCACCAAGAAGATGAAATAAAACCAACCACACATAATAAGGTCGTTCCAATATTCCCAAATAATAATTGATCAAATTCCACATCACAATCGTTCACAAAAGAACCAATTCCGAACAATAAGGTGTTCCACAATGTTAATTTAAGTCCACTAGAATGGTACCCAAACTTTGGCTAAGGAGGCAACCTAGCTTTGAACAATCAAAGGGGAGATTTCCAGAAACAGGGGCGGGCGGGCGCCTAACCAAGGGCGGGCGGTCAATTAATCAGAAGGTTGGCAGAAGGAAATTGGCCAAGAGGGCGGGCGCCTGGCTCAACCAGGGCGGGCGCCCGGTCTACGGGTTGAGCAGAAATGGAGCTGGGTTCTCCAAAATTTCAAACCATTTTCATACCATTTCCAAAATACCCAAAATCAACAATTCCAACAAGTTCAATAAGATACCCAAACAACATCTAAGCTTAAGAGGGACCAAAATAATATCATCTATCAACCCAAACCAATATTAAATCCTATCATTCTCAAAAATCACAAAAGATGAACAAAAATACAAATAAATTCCCAAACTCAACCAAAATGACATATATGTGAACTAAAGCATTACATAAACTAAAGATGAACATTTTAGCATAAAAATGGGGGAAAAGCAACTTACCTGGATTTTATCAAAGTTGACGGAATTCAAATTTTCTTGGTTCTCTACGATCCTAACAACGATCGAAACATTTTTCAAAGAATGAGCAATGAGAAATAATGGGAGGAAGATGACTAAAAAGAAGAGAGAAGGAGGAGCTTTCCTACCTTCCACCAATGGAGGAGAGAGAGAAAAAAAGAGTGTGTGTGTGTGTGTGTGCTGGAGAGTGAGGGAGAAGGTGAGGGAGAGGGAGGGAGTTAGTAAAATTATTTTCAAAATGTTACACCTAGGCCCCCCTCTATCCCTACTAACACTAAGACCCAATAAATTCCACACTAGCACAAATGATCAATCAAAATGCTAAGCACCACATAAGATGAAACACCAAATGCACTCATAATTATTTGGATAAATAAATAAATAAACAATTTAGCTAAATAACAAGAAAGAAATAAATAAATAAATAAATATTTATTATTTAGAAAATAGAGGCGGGTTTTCGGGTTGTGACACCCGCTATGAGATTTATGCCATGGTCGAATGTCATAATTAAATCTCATATAGTTATATCATTTGATATCCTTAGACCTGAGATTATCATGGTCTTCCACATGATGAACGTTATTTTTGACATAGTTAAACACTACCCTTAACCAGGTAGTCATAAAGGCTATGATTGACATAATCGGATTCTTGTAGGGAAGAATGATAAGTCAAGATGAGATTTGTCCCTCCCTCAAGAGAGATATCTGCTTGGGCCACTCGAATAGTGAGATTGATGAAATGTGTGGCCACGCTCAATTAAATTGATGTGTTCAATGTCATTTGCTCATATCAATCTACTCGGGATCGAGAAAGCATTGAACAATATAAGTTGACGTGGACCATGACTTATGTTCAATATGATATCGCGTGACAAAAGGATTATGATATGTTCTATGAGGATAAATGAACTTCGTTAAATTATATTGATTGGGTAGTCATGATGGCTTGCTAGATTCCGCTCATGATTTATGGGTTTGACCTTGGTCAGACTCATTGTCAACTTAATATAATCCTATGGGGTCACACACAAAAGAACGAATTTACAAAAGAGCTAAAATGGAATTATGAAAAGGGCTAAATCGAAAAACAGAAAAAACTTGGGATCTGGACAGATCCGGCTGGACCTCCCTTAGGACCCGGTCGGACCAAGGGAGGGTCCGGTCGGACCCCTTACAAGCCCCGTGCGGACCTCCTTGTTTCGGGCCCAAGTTTTTCTCCTCCGAATTTTGACGGGTTTTTGACCTATTTCTCCTAAAGGGTTTAGGTTTAATACATATAAATACCCCTCGCTTAACCCTAATCAGCATGGTATTTCCTAATTAATATTGTATCATTATTGGTAGCCTCCATATGTTTTAAAAATATATTCTTGAGTTTTGATTGAGAATCAAAAGCTCAAGAACACCAATTAATTGATATAGCCCTTTTCATAGAAAGAGTTTCAATTGGATCTAGCAATCCAGATCTATAATCTTTCTAGATATTCGTTCGCGTGTGGATACACATAGAGGGCGTTGATCTCAACTCCTTTAAGTTCATGATCCTCCAATTGAAGACATGTTTTTGCGATCGTGATTCAAAGAACGCGAAGAATGAGAAGATCAAATTTAAAGCTTGAAGACTTGAAGATTTGAAGATCCGAAATTTAAACGCACAACAATGGTTAGTATTCTAAATTCATTCTCCTATTAATTTAATCATCATGAATGGATCCATGGACTCTAGAGTTTTGTTGAATATTCTAACGCCGTTTCCGCTGGGCATGGTGCCTCAAAACCCAACAGTGGGATCAATTGTTTGGAAGAACAATTATATATATGATATAGTATGATTATGAACAAGGTTTTCAAGATGCATGATTAATATGATTAATCTATTTATCGCATCATCAATATCTTTAATATGATTCTTGAATTTATGATTTTTGATCTTGAAGAACAAATTGTTTGTTCTTAGGGTTTGATGTTTATTTGTAGACACCCCGCCTTAGACCACTCACCCTGATTGCACATTTGATTTTGTGTTTTTACTTGTTTTAAGTGTTTTTCGTTAGTTTCTGTTACTTCTGTTAGGTTCTTGATTGACTCTGTTAAGTTTGGGGGCTAAATTGAATAACAGTTCTAACTTTCCAGTGTGACGATTCCACTATTTTCTTAGAAACCCCCAAAAGGGACCCCGTCCCTCCGACTTATATATATATATATATATATATATATATAATAGTCTTTTCTTTATATAGTTCGAGTTGTGTGCCCATTGTGTGTTCAAGCTCTCCATGGACCGAAAGTGTTACTGAAGACTGGCAAGGGCCTCTTCTTCAATTTAGGCCCGATTGGTACTCACCGCATTTACCGAGACTCAACAAATCGGCTGGTTCGCGAATCAATCACTCCGACAACTCCAACAGCATCAATGGCCGGTTCTCCTGCAAATGACTCCAACGCTAACAACACCATATCCCTCAAACAACTCTCCGCTTTAGTCCAATCTCTCCAAGAACAAGTCCCCTCTCTCAACAAGGAGGCTTAAAACAAAGATGAATTTTCACAACACGAAGCCGAAATGGACCAAATGAAAGCTAAACTCATTAAGCTTTCCAAAGGCAAGAATAAGGATGACACCGAGGAATCTGAGTGGACCAAGGGTTTGTTTGAAAGCCCATATGTTAGTGTCCGCAACAAGAAGGTGGGAGAACCTAGCACCGAGAGAAAATATCACAAAATGGTCAACTCAATCATGGCATACATCGACCAACGCGTCAATGGGCTCAACTTGGGGAAAGGTTCCGACACAAGCCTTTATCAATCATCAATTATCATAAGCACGATGGCCGCTCTCCCCGACAAATTCAAAATGCCCGACATTAGCAAGTTGAAGGGTAACTCTTGCCCTATGGCTCACATTGAAACATACATATGGGCCATGGTTCCAAAGAAAGTCTCCCCAAAGGTGATGGCACAATGTTTTCCACTTACTCTCGAGGGGGCCGCAAAAGATTGGTATGCAAAGCTCCCACTCACCATCCGTCTTGATTGGGACGCCGCCATGCTTGCCTTCAAAACTCAATATCAAGGCAACACTGCTCACCGCCCAACAAAGAAGGAACTTGAAAGTACCAGCCAAAGGGACAATGAGTCTTTTATTGATTTTATAAGGAGGTGGAATGATAAACTTGCCGAGATAGTGGAAAGGCCCAATACAAAGGAGCAAATGGACATCTTCCTCAAGTGTCTCAAAATTGATCTCCGCACCCACCTAAGTGGGGCTTGCTACTCTGACTTTGCTCAAATGTATGAAGCAGATGTCCGAATTGATGACTTGCTCAAAGAAGTCAAGAAAACCACTCCAAGATTCCGCTACAAAGCCGCCTCTAATTCAACAAAAGAGGCCTCTGTCAATACCGTCACCACTGACAAGGGGAGCTACAACAATGTCCCTCCGCCCCAAGGCAAAAAGTTTCAAAACGATCGTGTCTACACTCCTCTCCAAGGCATGACTCTGGCTGAGGCTTTCGAGGCTCTCAAGGCCAAAGGGCAAATTACTCCTCTAAAAGGGTCCAAGCCCAAAATGATCTCCTCCAACCATGATCATCATAAGTGGTGTGGTTATCATCAACATAGTGGCCATGTTACCGAAGAATGCTTTAGCCTCCGCAACATCATCCAAGACCTCATCGACAAGGAGTTCATAGTTCCTAGTGAGGGTGATGTTCATGTAATAGAGCTAGGCGAGATTGAGGAGACCACTCATTCAATTCCTATTGTGAATGAGGGCTCTAATGCTATGAATGAATTTGACAATTCTTGTTATGTTGTGACTTATAATGAGATAATGAGGGAAGTTTTAGAGAATAGGAAAAAGAAGCAAAACGGGAGCGTTAACATGCTAACTCGATCCGGCAGGGTCATAGCAACCAATCCCAACGCTTCTGCGCCAAGCACCTCTTCTCCAAGGTCGCAAACTCACGACGCACCCGAAGATCCTTTATTAGTTCAACTCAAGAACACTCAATCAAACATATCCATCTGGGACCTCATTGCATCTTCAAAGAAGCATCGAGACCTTGTCATCAACAACCTCGACGATACATCAATCTCTCCCAAAGACCTTACTGCTATGATAGGCCATATACACTTTGGCAATGTCATCACATTTGCCGATGTGGACCTTCCACCATTTGGGTCCGACCACAATGAGGCCATCTATCTCAAGGTAAGAGTAAGAGGTAGACCAATTTCAAGGGTTTTGGTCGATGGTGGTTCCGCACTTAACCTAATGCCTAGCTGAATCATGGGCATATTGGGGCTTAAAAATTCAGATTTGCGGCCCTCTAGCCAAGTGATCTGAGGATACGACAGCACCGCCCGCACAGTCATGGGCATGATAGAAGTGGACATTGAATTTGGGAGCATGGTTATGTCCGTCCCATTTTAAGTACTCGACGTCCCCGCCTTTGGGCCGACCATGGATATATAGCTCCATATGGTTAAATTAGCTAATAAAAAATTTGATCTTTCTGAGTACACTGAGATTGCAAACATCATGAATGATAAATTAACTAATAATGAATTTAATGAACTAGTTAATAACGATTCAAACTATGATGAAATAGACCACGAAAACGAAACGTACTTAAATAAATTAGCTCAACAGGTCCGTAGTCGTGGTGAAAATGGTCCAGGGGCTGATGAAGAATTGCATGTCGTTGATCTGGGTACCAACGAAGAGCCAAAGGAAACCAAGATAGGAAGCTTCTTTAAGGGGAAGAGAAAGACAAATTTACTGCACTGCTCAAAGAGTTCGTGGATGTCTTCGCATGGTCATATAAAAACATGCCGGGTTTAGATAGAAAGGTCACCGAGCACAGAATACTGATCAGGGATGACGCCAAGCCAGTCAAACAGAAACTCAAAAAGATCGTGCCCGAATGGTCTCTACAAGTCATCGAATATCCGACTTGGCTAGCAAACCTTGTGACAGTCAGAAAGGCTAATGGCAAGGTCCGTGTTTGTGTGGATTTTTGGGATTTGAACAAGGCTTCCCCAAAGGATGACTTGCCTTTACCCAACATCGATATGTTAGTCGATTCAACTGCCGCCTACGACGTCCGCTCATTTGTGGATGGTTTTACCTGTATAATCAGATTCTTATGGCCGAGGAAGGTCAACACAAGACAGCTTTCACCACACAGTGGGGCACCTTTTGCTATACAGTAATGCCGTTCGGATTGAGGAATGTAGGGGCTACTTATCAAAGGGCCGTGACAGATTTGTTCCATGACATGATCCATAAAGAAATTGAAGTGTATGTGGACGACATGATTATTCACTCGAAAGGAACCGATGGTCAACACTTGATCGATCTCCGCAAGTTCTTTAAAAAGATTTGACAACAAAAAATGAGGCTCAATCCCACAAAGTGAACTTTTAGGGTTATACGAGGCAAAGTTCTTGGCTATACGGTCACCGAGAGGGGAATCGAAGCTGATCCCTCGAAAATAAAGGCAATCATTGACATGCCTCCTCTGAAGACACAAAAAGAAATCAAAGGCTTCATGGGCTGACTTCAATACATCAGTCGGTTTGTGCACCAACTTACTTCAATGTGCGAGCCAATCTTCAAGTTACTCAAGAAGAATGTGGCTCTAGAATGGACCGACACATGCCAAGAAGCATTCAACCAAGTGAAACATTACTTGACGTGCCCTCCAGTTTTGGTACTGCCGCACAATGAGAAGCCTCTCTTGCTCTATCTCACCGTGAATAATGAAGCCCTAGGGGATATGCTAGCACAAGAGCAACGAGGATCCACAAAAGACAACACGATTTACTTCGTTAGTCGCCGATTTTAAGGAGGCGAAAAGAACTACTCCACATTGGAGAAGTCATGTGCCGCATTAGTTTGGGTCACTCAAAAGCTCAAACACTACATGGAAGCCTTTCAAATAAAGCTAGTAGCAAAAGTGGATCCACTCCGCTACATCTTTGAGAAAACTTTTATGTCAACAAGGATAGCCAAGTGGTATTTCATGCTCGCTGGTTATGATATCACTTACGTCACACTCAAATCCATCAGGGGGAAAGTGTTCAGTGATCAGCTTGCTGAATTTCCGTGTGACGAAGTGAAAGGGGAAGACTTAGGGGGCGTTTGGTTCGGCAGAAAAAAAAATGAAGGAATGGAATGGTCAATGGAATGGGAATCCTGAAGGAATTGGAAAGGAAAAAAATTGGTCAAACCTTGTGTTTGGTTGGCACGGAATGGAATCGAATTGCCATTCAATTCCTTGGTAATTCATGTCTGGTTTCAAGACAAAACTGTTGGAATGGAATAATAATAGTAATAATAAATAATAATTATTAATAATAATAAATAATAAATAATAATAATAATAATAAATAATAATAATAATTATTATTATAGTAATAATAATAATAAACAATAATAATAATAATAAATAATAATATTATTATTATTTATTATTTATTATTGTTACTATTATAGTAATAATAATAATTATTATTTATTATTATTATTATTATTACTATTATTTATTATTATTATTTTTATTATTATTATTATTATTACTATTATTTATTATTATTATTTTTATTATTATTATTACTCCCTCCGTCTCAAAATAGATGTCGTTTTGGGAGTTAAATTCTGTCTCAAAATACATGTCGTTTCACTATTCTCAAAGCTTTTTTATT
This sequence comes from Campanula takesimana, assembly GCA_026119855.1. Taxonomy (NCBI): domain Eukaryota; kingdom Viridiplantae; phylum Streptophyta; class Magnoliopsida; order Asterales; family Campanulaceae; genus Campanula; species Campanula takesimana. Next base: position 258,355 of record JAOWBW010001290.1, read on the forward strand.
GCTCTATGCCAATTATACCCTTAATAATGATGGTGAACTATCTCTTACCTAACCATTTAATTACCTAGGTAGTTGAATTACTTTAGGGGTATTTTGGACTTCTTCACATGAATTAATGACATTTCTTAATATATGTGAAACACTCCAAAACGACATCTATTTTGAGACGGAGGGAGTATTATTTAGTAATATTATTATTATTATTTATTATTACATTATTATTATTATTTCCTATTATTATTATTATTATTTATTACTATTATTTATTATTAAAATTATTATTATTATTATTTCATATTATTATTATTTCATATTATTATTATTATTTATTTTTATTACTATTATTATAATTTATTATTATTATTATTATTTATTAATAATAATAATAATTATTTATTATTATTATTTATTATTATTGTTATTATTATTTATTATTATTTATTATTATTATTATTATGTATTATTATTATTATTATTATTATTATTTTAATTTCTTCAATTCCATCAATGGAATGAAATGGATGGAATTGAGCATTCTTTCCATTTTATGATGGAATGGTGAATTCCTTCATTTGAAGGAATTGATCATTCCAATGGAATGGAAATTTTGAAAAAAATGAACCAAACATGGCAATGGAATTGGTCAAAGGGAATTGGGCATTCCATTCCCCCACTTTACCACGAACCAAACGCCCCCTTACAATTTCCCGACGAAGACTTAATTTGTACCACAACCGAGGAAAACAAGTGGCAACTTTTTTTCGATGGGGCGGCCAATAAGCACGGTTATGGGATAGGAATATTGCTTGTCGATCCAAAAGACATCTACACTCCGATTGCAATCCGCCTAGAATTCAAAGCTACCAACAATATTGCCACATATGAAGCATGTATAGCGAGCTAGAAGCGACCCTAGAAAGAAACGTCACAGACATAGAAGTGTTTGGTGATTCTCTGCTCAACATCAATCAAACGTCCGGCAAATAGAAAATTCAAGACCCGACCCTCCAACAATATGGTCAACTCCTCGAAGAGTTGGTTGAACAATTCTAAGATGTCACGTTCAATTATTTGCCGAGAGACAAGAACCGGCAAACATTAGCCACCATAGCCTCTGTTAGTGTTGGTTCCCTAGGCACGTTTATTAAAACGTTGTTTGTAATCATCTTATTCATATTAATAAAGAGATGTTTGATTATTATTGTTGTTCATGTTTACTTATAATAATCTCCATCCCTAGAGCTTGTGAAGCACTAGTATAAAGGCTAAATGATCATGGGATGATCATGTTAGATTTATGGGTACTTGTTTGGAACAAGGTACTGGACATGACCCACTCTATGAGATTTATATCATGGTCTATGTCGTATGTAAATCTCATATTAGTTATGTCATTTGAATCCTTAGACATGATGTTATTATGGTCTTCCACTTGTGAACATTATGTTTGACATATTCAAACGCTACCTTTAATTAGGTAGTTGTAAAGGGTATGATTGGCATAATCGGATTCATGTAGGGAAGAATAATAAGCTAAATGGATTTTTCCCTCTTCGGAGAGATGTCAAGCTTGGCCCCTCGGAGGAATGATGTTGATGAAATGTTTGATCAAACTCAAATGAATTGATTGGATCAATGTCATTTGGATTATAAACATATTTGGTATCGAGAAAGTATTGAACAATACAAGTTGACTTGTTGACCATGACTTATGTTCAATGACATCGTGGATAAAGGGATTGTGACATGTTCTATAAAGGAATGCGGACTTGTATATAGTTACACTATTTGGGTAGGTATGATGGTTTGATCGAATCTAATCATATCTTATAGGTTTATGTTTAATCCCATTGCCAACTTAGTGTAATCCTATAGGGTCACACACGAATAGAACGAATCCTAAAGGACTGAATTGGAATTATGAAAAAGGGCATTTTTCTGGTCTGGCACGACCGTGCCAAATATAAATCACGACCGTGCCAATATCCATCAGCCGGAGGGCAGGCGCGCACCAATTGGCCCGACCGTGCCAATTATAGGGCACGACAGTGCCAGAGCTGCTTGGACAGAAAGTTTGCAGCATTAATTGGGTGACGAAATTTAGGTTTCCTAGTCCTTAAGGGTTAAGGACTAGGACCTATATAAAAATATTTTCACCAGCCATCTTAAGGACTAGGACCTATATAAACATCTTTTCACCAGCCATTATGCACATGAAACCTAGTGGTTTGAGGATACAATATTCTTGATCAAAGATTTAGAATCCAAGATTAAGAATTCATAAATTCCATATAGTTCTAATTGTGAAAGTGTGTTTCAGAATTTTGGTCTAGCAACCAAGATCAAGAAGTTGCTTGACATTCATTCGTGGTGTGGATACCAATAGAGGGTGAAGCTTATCATCTTCAAAGTTCGTGTTCCTGATTTGTTCATGATCAAGCTTTCCAATCTCCACCAAGATCCAAGGTTGTTAATAAAAGGCATCAAGGGTTAGTATTCTAGTATTCATTATGCATGTATTTGAATTAATCATATGAATGGATCTATGGGCTTTGGGTTTCTAGAAAATTTTAAATGCTTTATTCCGCTGCGCATGTTATGAGGAAATCCAACAGTTGTATCAGAGCCCCGTTCGTGTTGATTATTTCAATACTAGATCATGTTGTGTGTATATAAATTATTTATGTGCCTAGCATGATATGAATATTGGGATTATGACGTTTATGTGTTATATGCGTTTTATGTGGTTTATTGTTTTATAAACTTTAATCGCACTATTCAATCGCAATAAAAATTATGGTGGATTTAAAATTGTTGGGTTATCAATTTTTGATTGGATCAAAGTTTTGATAATCAAGAGATTCATGAATAAATTGATTATTCAAGGTTTTGATGATCATGGTTATTGGATCACCAAGAACACCAAACCCTAATTGAATCAGGGAAAAACAATTTTGAGACAAATTTTGAAACTTTAAAAATATTGAATTTTTCAGAGGGGTCCGATCGGACCCATAAAGAGACCCGGCCGTACCTAGGGTTTCGGTTGGGGGTTCTTGCTAGGGTTCGGGGTGGATCTTGGGGTTTAAATTTCCTATTTGTTTTAGTCTTGTGAATTCTGAGATTGGATCAAGTTTTGGATGGCTAGCCTACGTTCTCGAGATTGTGTTTCCCAAAATTGATCGCAATCAAGATTCAAAGATAAAACGAAGTTAGAATTATGAAGAGTTCATAATTGATAAAATTGAGAAACAAAATTCTTGATTCAAGTTTGGAGATCTATGTGAAATTGTGAATGCAATTAGCATACGTTCATCGAGACCATCTATTGCTTAGTTTCGGCCACATGGATTACTTTCTTGGTATCTTGAATTAGTGCGGAATTGTGGTTGCCTATGGCTTAGTTCGGCCGCAATTCTTGTTGTCTTGATTTGGAGATGATTACTAAAGTTCAAAGAGCCTCATCCCCATATTTATAGAGAAACTAATGACACATAAATATTATGTTTAAATTAATGGAGATTAATTTAGTGGCTAAACTTGATGCTCAACATGTTTATCTTATGTGCTCATAAATGTATTGTATGCTATATGGTGATGAACCTTCTTTGAAAATTTTAAGTCCTTATGCCAAGCCATGATTAAAACACTTGTAAGTATATGGGTATTTTCATGTGGGCTCGCCAAAGCGAGGTGCATTGATTTTATTCATGTATGAGTAAGATGAGTGAATAAGAGTTTCCTATGCATTTAAAATGGTTGGACTTAATTGGGCGTCAAAATAGTTTTGGGCCTAAGGCAAAGATGAGATTAAAACATGCTTTTTGAAATTGGATTTCTTAAAGAATCTCATAAAGGATCTAAGAGTCATATTGGATATGATTTACAAGAGTTCTCTACCTAATTAATTTGATTTTGAGCGGTCCGCTAAAGCGGACTCAAAATTAAATTAAAGTTGGATCTTGGCCCATTTAAATTATATTATACATTGGATGTATAAGAAGGTTATATAATTTAGTGGGAGTATTTTTGGAAAAATACATTTTTTATCTCTTTAATGAAATTGGTACTTATAAAATTTTGGAAATTTTTGCATAATTGTAGATAATGACAACCAACACTCAATCAATTTCGTTGCGATCGATCCTTGAGAAGGATAAGCTTCAAGAGAATGGTACAAACTTCATGGATTGGATCCGAAGCCTAAGAATTGTTCTAAGGCAAGAAGATAAATTGTACATTCTTGATGGCCTATTCCTAATGAACCCGAAGCCAATGCCCCTAGGGCGGAAAGAGACAATCACAAGAAAATCGTAATGATTCTAGAGATGGTGAGGTCTCATGCTCACGACTATGTGCTCAAAACTCCAACAAAGTTTGGAACGTTTAGAAGCCTATGAGATAGGCGTGGAGTTAAGAGACATGTTTCAAGAGCAAGCTAGGCAAGAGGGGTATAAAACCATTGTTGCATTCACCTCTTGCAAAATGAGTGAAGGGCAACAAGTGGGTCCTCACATGCTTAAAATGAAAGGCTACGTGGAGCATCTTGAGAAACTTGGCTATCCGATTCCATTGGAGCTAGCCACGGATCTCATTCTTAATTCATTGTCTAAGAGTTATAATCACTTTGTGATGAACTATAACATGAATGGAATGGATAAGAATCTCTCCGAGTTGCATAATATGCTGAAAACTGTAGAGATGAAGATAGTGGAGAAAGGTCTTCCGTGCTCATGGTTCATGATGGGAAGAAGGCAAATGCTAAAGGAAAGGGTGGGGCAAAGGTTACCAAACCCAAGATAGCAAGGCAAAGGTTGCCAAGGCTACTAGTGCAAAACCCGATGCACAAAAGGATGCAATTTGTTTCCATTGTCAAGAAATTTGTCATTGGAAACGTAATTGCAAGGCTTTTATGGAAGAGAAAAAGAAGAAGAAGAGCAGTGGGACTGCGTCGACTTCAGTTATCTATATGATAGATATTCTCATTTCTAACACTAGTTCCTGGGTATTGGATACCGGATGTGGTTCTCACATTTGCTTAAATGTGCAGGGACTAAAGAATAGGAGACTACTTAAAGAAGGTGAAGTAGACCTGCGCGTGGGGAATGGAGCAAGAGTTGTTGCATTAGCCGTAGGGACTTATGAAGTCACTTTACCTTCCGGTTTAATACTTGTTTTGAACAATTGCTATTATGTACCGGATTTAAGTAGAAATATTATTTCAATTTCTTGTTTGGATAATGAAGGTTTTAAATTTCTTATTGAGAATAAGAGATTTTCTATTTATTTAAATGATGTGCTTTATGGTATTGCAAATTCATTTATTGGCCTTTGTCCTTGATGTCGAGAATGAAAATAATAAAAATGTCCATCATATAAATAAGAAATCTAAACCTAATGATGTAAATCATACTTATTTGTGGCATTGCAGTCTTGGTCATATTAATGAGAAGCGTATCTCAAAACTCCATGGGGACGGTCTTTTGGGTTCATGTGAATTGGAGTCATATGACACCTGCGAGTCGTGTCTTCTTGGAAAAATGACTAAGACACCTTTTACCAAGTTAGGTGAAAGGGCGAGCGACTTATTGGGGTTGATACATTCCGATGTATGCGGACCACTAAGTAGCAATGCTAGGGGAGGATTTCAATACTTTATAACCTTCACTGATGATTATAGTAGATTTGGGTATGTCTACCTAATGAAACATAAAAGTGAAGCGTTTGAGATATTTAGAATATTTCAAAATGAAGTAGAAAAACAACTTGGCAAAAGTATTAAGGCACTTTGATCGGATCGAGGTGGGGAATACTTAAGTCAAGAATTTGATGATCATCTAAAGAATTGTGGAATAGTTTCACAATTGACTCCACCCGGAAAACCACAATGGAATGGTGTGTCTGAGAGGAGGAATCAGACTTTGTTGGACATGATTCGATCAATGATGAGTCAAGTTGATCTTCCAATATCCTTTGGGGTTATGCGCTAGAAACCGCTGCTTTCACACTAAACGTGTTCCAAGTAAATAAGTTCAAAAGACTCCATATGAGATGTGGAGTGAAAGAAGCCTAGTCTGTCTTTCATGAAGATTTGGGGTTGCGAAGTTTTGTCAAAAGACTTATCTCAGACAAACTTGCACACAAAATATGATAAATGTATTTTTGTGGGATATCCTAAGGAAACCAAAGGATATTACTTTTACAACTGAGAGGACAACAAAGGTTTGTTGCCCGAACTGGTGTCTTTCTAGAGAAATAGTTTCTCTCCAAAGAAATCAGTGGGAGTAAAGTAAATCTTGAAGATATTCGAGACCCAGAAAATGACATTGAACCGATGGTGGAACAAGAACAAGTCCCACAAGGAATTGTGGAACCTGTTCAAGACACACAAGTAACTCGCAGATCTAGTAGGTTACGAATTAAGGCACCCGAAGGTGTAAAAACCATAGGATGCAAGTGGGTCTTCAAGAAAAAGATTGACATGGATGGGAAGGTGCATACTTACGAATCTAGGCTTGTAGCGAAAGGTTATAGGCAAATTCATGGTATTGACTTTGGTGAAACCTTTTCACCCGTAGCAATGATCAAGTCTATAAGAATTTTGCTTGCCATTGCCGCATATCATGACTATGAAATATGGCAGATGGATGTCAAAACCGCTTTCCTTAATGGAAACTTACAAGAGGATGTGTATATGACACAACCCGAGGGTTTTGAACAAAATTCTAAGGTATGCAAGTTGCAGAAATCCATCTATAGATTGAAGCAAGCTTCTCGGAGTTAGAATCTCCGTTTTAATGAATCAGTCAAAGAATTTGGCTCATCAAGAACGAAGATGAACCTTGTGTATACAAGAAGATTAGTGGGAGCACAGTGATATTCCTTATTTTATATGTGGATGACATATTGCTCATTGGAAACGACATTCCTACACTTCAGTCTGTAAAGACTTGGTTGGGAAAGTGTTTCGCAATGAAAGATATGGGTGAAGCCGCATATGTGTGAATACGCGAGATTGAAACTAAGAGTTGCCACGTTGTTTTATTTGTTGTTAAAACATTGAGAAAATCATTTATGAGAATAATAGGGTTTGAGGGTCAAATTACAATAAGAGAAGAATATCAAGTTATCACTCCTATTGCCCGACGAATCGGTCTTTCTATCATGATCAATGTGTGTGTGTGTGTTAGTGTTTGAGACCGGATCCGAAGATTGCCTACATTCTTCTCATCATGAGAAGCTCAGATCGGTGTGGTTCATTGATTAATTAGAATGGGGAGCGATGAAGCGGGATCATGCATATAGAGGGGGAAGATTAGAGTTAGAAGTAGTTCCTAGATCATATTAGGGTTTGATGAAACCCTAAGATCATCATCGGCTATGGCATGTGCACATAAATAGGGATTACAATCCTAGATCTAGCATGTTATTAATGTATAAGACTTAGATCTAGCATAATAACAAGAACATCATGAATACATATGAATGAACACATAAACATGAAGATCGCTACCCTAGTCATGGCATATATTATGAGTTTAGACTAAGAACATGAGGAACGCATGAAGAACATATAAATATAGATGTATAGACATAATGAAAACATGCATGATATAAGTAATATGTGACCTAGATCTAATGCGAGTTTCGTGGAAACCCTAGATCATCATCGGTCAAGAACACGAACGATGAACAAAACCCTAGATCTAACAATATATGAATGAATATAATAGATCTAGGTAGTTAAGGAGTAAGAACACATTACCAAACCGATTAAAGGGGCTTCGAAGGTTGAATCTTCACTCCTTTGGTTGAATGCGGTGATGAATCCCTTTGATGATCAAAGCAAGATCAAAGAGAGGGTTTGAGAGGATTTTGAGAGGGAGAGAGAGAGGCTTGGAAGAGCTTTTGTTAGTTTTTTCCCTTGGGTTTTTTAGGTGTGTTCTTACTGGCTGATAGGAGGGACTTATTTATAGGGATCTGGGATTGGAAGGAGTGGTCACCTGGCCTAGGGCATAACTGACCGCGTGGCCACATAAGTGGCCGCGTGGTCACTCTTGCCGGATCACGTCGTTATTTAGATCTCAGTGAAATCTTATCACTTTGTTCTCGGGATCAGGTCATTATCTTGATAGAATTCGACCTAGAACTGATTTCATCCAACTAGAACTCTGGAAAGCTGTCGGATAAGTCCTTATCAGGTTTTAATTGCCTAGAGGTCCTCGGAGGCTCCTAAACATCTAAGAAGTCCTCTAACTTCAGATCGGGTACTAACAGTAGCCCCTCGGTGACGCTTCTTACAAGGCATGGAGGGTCGTCGATTAAGAGAAGGAACCGATCTGAAACATGAGTTCCAAATCGTGGGAGAGAAAGGTAAGAAGTTGACCAGGTTGGTCAAGCGGCTGAACCTATGTTAGGCTACCTACATATCCGAAGGGAATCAAGCCAATCGTAGTTCAAGACCTGTGGGGAAAGAAAGAAACGAGACGCCATCTTTCGCTGGGGATAATCAAGCATTCGCCAGACAATAAAGTCGCGTGGACCCTACTGGGGAGGAAAAGAAAAAAAAGAAATGAGACATTGTCTTTCCGCTTGAGATCGACAAACATTCGTGAAGCAATAAAGTCGTTGCAAATAGACGCTATTGGGGAAAGGACGGAAGGCCATACGCACGGTGCGACAAGAAGTTTAAAAAACCGAGAAAGGAATTAGGAATGAATTCTAACTTCTTATAGAGTGCACGTAATCAATTTATTTAGGGTTTACAGAGGTTTCCGACCTTTCATTATGGATTGGTGATTTTTATAGAGGTCTTCCGGACCCAATTTAGAGAAGCTTTAGAAATTTTGTAGAGGATTTCCGAACCCAATTTTAGATTTTAGAAATTTTATAGAGGATTTCCGAACCCAATTTTAGATTTTAAAAATGTTATAGAGGATTTCCGAACCTAATTTTAGATTTTAGAAATTTTATAGAGGATTTTCGAACCCAATTGGTAATTTTTATAGAGGTCTTACGGACGCCAATTAGGGCTTACGGAGGTTCCCTACCTTTAATTTATATTTTAGGGTTTAGGACCTTCAATATAGATTAATTTTGAAGATTAGGGCTTACGGAGATTCCGACCTTTTATTTATAATTTTTTAGCGTTTAGGACCTTCAATTATAGATTAATTTTGAAGATTAGGGATTACGGAGGTTCCGACCTTTAATTTATAATTTTTAGGGTTTAGGACCTTCAATTATAGATTAATTTTGAAGATTTAGGGCTTACGGAGGTTCCGACCTTTAATTTATAATCTTTAGGGTTTAAGGAAGTTCCGACCTTTAATTATAGATTGATTTTAAGAATTAGGGTTTACGGAGGTTCCGACCTTCAATTTATAATCTTTAGGGTTTAAGGAGGTTCCGACCTTTAATTAAAAATTGAATTTAAGAATTAGGGTTTACGGAGGTTCCGACCTTTAATTTATAATCTTTAGGTTTTAGGAGGTTTCCGACCTTTAATTATAGATTGATTTGGAAGTTTGGAGGCCTTCTGGCCCGATTGTGGAATTTGTTTGTGTAAGATACCTTTTGTTTAGGTTTTAAGATTTGTGAAGTTTGAGTGTAAATTATGTAACGACCCCAAAAACCCGTCCCTATTTATTTTATATTTTTTGGGGGATTTTAATTTGACATTATTTGTGCATTTTATGTGTTGTATCATATTTTATGATTTTCATATCTTACTTGATTATTTGTGTTATTTACTTAGTTAGTAGTAATAATGATTAAAGGAGTTAAATGATTAAGTTGAAACATTAGGTCCTTTGTGAAAAAATAAGTTTAGGGTTAAAATGTTAAAAATGAAACTTGGTGTGATTAAAGTAGAAAAATGGGGCAAAAATCTTGTATAAACTTATGCCTATCCTTTTTTTCTCCCTCTGTGTTCATTTCTCAGTAAACATTCTCTCGTACTTTCCTAGGGTAGGAGAAAAAGGTAAGTTCAACCTATTTCGATTATATCTTTTTAATTATTATTCCGTTTTAAAAATCTAATTATATAAAAATGATCAGGACGTTGAATAGGTCATTTCTTACCCCGAACAAAACATATTTCTGTGATACTTTTTCCAGAAATAGGTAAGTTACTAATTCCCCTTTAAATATTAAAATGGTCATATATGTTATACTTGATACTTGTTATTTTTGTGATTTGGATAATATTTGTGATACTTGTAATTTTGGGACAAAGGGAGTATTTGGTATGTTGGTTTGGTTGGGTTCAAAGTGGTGTTAAATTTGTTTTGGGACTGATTTTGTAGTCCTAGTAAAGTTATAAGTGTTAGTAAGTTATACTCCTACGCTTGGGACGGATGAATTTGGCTTGTAGGGGAAATTTGAGAATTTTGAGTCTGGTTTTGAGTGACCGCCCATAAATGCTGAAAAGTTGAGTTATTCCATTTCAAGTGATTTAAAGTTCAATATTGGTCTAGGTCTTAGGTGATATCCTAGAGTACCTAGAGGGTTGTTGTGGAACACCCTAGTGTTTGAAATTGGTTCCTTTGTGAACATATGTGTGGTGGAATTTGACTAAATGTTAATTGGATTTGTTGAACATCCTTTGATGTGGTTTGGATTGGTTCATCTTTGTGATGTATTTGGATTGGTTCCCTACTTTGGAATCATTGCCCCCGGTTGTTGTTTAAGCAAGTATTTATTAAATTGCTTTGTTTGAAAGTCCAGCTGGTTTTATGTTATCGAGTGGAGGTGGAAAGGATTATAGTGGCACACATCAGTTCACTATAAGGCTTTTCCACTGGACCTTTTTTTTTATTGAGTGGAGGTGGAAGGATTATAGTGGCACCCAACCAAGTTCACTATAAGGCTTTTCCACTGGACCTATTTTCCCCAGTCCAGATTGGCCTTGGATAGGATGAGTTAGCTCCCTCGAGTGAGCACATTGGGTTCTTATGGTTATGGTTTGGTTTTTGGGATCCCGGCTTCAGCTCTTTGATGCTGCTCAGTTGATACATCTCAGATGGTTATATGTTTGATTCGAGAACCTTGGCTAATGTTCTTTCGGTAAACCTTGACTAAGTATCCATGTATGAGTGTTTATTTTCGCATTATGTGTGGTATATTGAGTTGGCTTTGCCTCTCATGTTATGTGATATGTGAATGCTTATTGACATTGTTAAATTATGAGTATCATTTCATCATGTAACGTAGTTGCATTTTAGTAGCTTACTGAATTCATTCTCACAACTTTATTTGTTTACTGTTTTAGATAAAGGCGAGTCCAGGGAATAGGACACTTTGGCTCCGGAGGACGTTACAGTGGTAAGAGTTGGGATTTGTTTTGTAAAGGTTACATTACATAGATGTAATACCTTTTGGGTAAAGTTTCCGTGACTTCATCATTGTGTAACACCTTATTTTGGATAATGTTGGTGTATGTATATTTGTATAAAAGTTTGTAAGCCTTCGGACCAAGTACTTTCGTTTGTGAAAGAGTTTGTTTGAAATTTAAATGAAGTCTTTGGAGCTTCAAGTGAATTTGTTAAACTTTATGAAAGTACATTTCGGAAAAAATTTTCAAAAGTGTTTATAACGTCTTCCACTCGTGTCCCGAGCGTGGGGCCAAGTAGGACCACGGGTCCTGGGGCGCGACAGTTGGTATCAGAGCTAGGTTGTAGATGGTCTAGAATGACTATGTGACCTAGGAGGGTAGTTGTGTAGAGAATGAGTAACGTTGAGGGTTTTATGCAAGTACTTATTGAAATGGTTGGGACTGAAGGAGATCAGTATGGGCCTTCAGGGCAAGGTAATGTTAGAGAAGAGGTTCGAATGATGTTCCATGGTATGTTTGAAACTGCAATGAAAGCAATTAACGACATAGTTGAGCGTGAAAGCAAGGTTGAAGCTTCAGATGTGACAAGATAAGGAGGACAGCCAAAACCACAACATCAGTATGGCGATAATAGAGGATCTCAGGGTACATCTTTGCAACTTAGAGGATCTTCTCAAGGACCACAGAAAATCAGAAGTCAAGTTAAATGAGTAGGTAGTTATTGTTGGAAGGAAGGACACTTAGAGGAGAAATGTCGGAAGAAGCAAGGTAAATGTATGAGATGTGGTCAGTTGGGTCATTTCAGAAGGATTGTCCAAGAATGAAGAATAAGGCATTAGGAAGTGTTGTCAGGTCTTCTCAGGGCTAGAAGAGGGATTCTTCAGGGAAGCTTAAGGTGCAAGATCGTGATATTTCCATCAATCAACAACATATCTCCGATTCTGCTAATGTGATTGGAGGTATGATTTCTGTGTATATTTTGAGAGCACGAGCACTTATAGACCCTGGTTCTTCGCATTCTTATGTGTCTGTGCATTTTGCTTCTCGGTTGCATTTGTCTTCTAAGTCTCTACCTTATGTGTTAGAGGTGTCTATACTAAGGGGGAGTGTTTGGTGATTGATAGAGTGTTGCGCACTTGTGATGTGCAAATTTATGAGCATGTTTTACTTACTGGTTTAGTTATTTTTCCATAGCAAGATTTTGATATTATTGTGGTGGAGTTTTATATGTTAGTGTGTTTTAATTAAGCATGGTAGATATATGTGTTGGGCATTCATGTTATTTATGCATTAAAGTCTGAAAATTGTTATCAGAAGTGGGTGCCGGGTATTTAGTTTACGTGGTTGGTAGTAGAACGTCTACATCTAAATTGGAGGATTGATCATTTCTTTGTTGTGAGATCTCAGATATATTCTTTATTGAGTAGTACATGTTACTTGAGGAGAAAATTTGGGTATATTGAGTTGTTACAGTACAATGCTACATTACCAATATCTAGTTAATATAACTATAACATCGGGTTGAGTTAAGGAGTAGAAGATTCAGCTTGAGATATTTCTTGACAGGGATTCATTATGTTTAGTATATCTACGTGGGATGTATCGTATTGTTTAGTATAAAAAGATATAGTACTTTACAAGTGCATATTAATACAAAAAGCTCAACCAGGTGACTATAGCGAATCATTACTTTGTTATCTTATATGGGTGATATATTTTATCACTTCAAAGATCAGTGTTTATTCAGTGTTTGACTTGAAGTGATTATTATCAGTTGAAAATTTGAGATGGGTATATTTCAAAGACGGTTTTTCATACCAGGTATGGGCATCATAAATTTGTGGTTTATTGTTTGAATTGAATTAACAATTGCTCCAGTGGTATTGTTGGATATTCTGAATTATATCTGTAGTAATAATTGGATTGCTTGAGAGAAGCACGGGTTGTGAAAATCAAGGTATTATGTCTTCTTATTAGCGGATATATTATTTTGAGGAAATTTCAAATACAGGCATAGATATTGGTCGTTTAATTACGAAAGCAACAGTATGTACGTGGCTTGTTGAGATTGGCATATTGTTAGAGATTCATTGATGGATTTCTAAAGTAGCTACACTGTTAACTATATGACACAGAAAGATCACACTTTCTCGATGGATTGGTAAGAGTGAAACGAGTTTTTTAATTGTGGAAAAGAGAGTTGATGACAACTTCAGTATTAATATTGCTTAATGGATTTGAGCTAGTATTACAGTTATCTAGAGGATATATCAGTGTTACTATTTTCTAGTGGATATGTCGAGTTTTACCATTATAGTGGATCTAATCAACTCATTGTTCATGGTGATACCTCGAAGAGTGATTGAGATGTTTATCCATTCAGAATTGTATGGAAGTTATGTATGCTTCGAGAAGATTGATTCCTTATGAACAAAGTTATCCTCACCATAACTTGAGGTTGATTGCGATTATACATTCATTGCATTAGTAAATGACTTTTGTAGAGCCATATTTGAAGTGTCTACTGACCATGAGAGTTGAAGTAATCGTTTTCTTCAAGAGAGCTACACTTGAGACAATGCAAGTAGAGTATTATGTTATATTATTCAGGAAAGACAAATATATTAGAGGATTCCTTGACTTATAGTTCATGTTTGATAACACTAAATGGGGGAAGGTTAGAGGAATTGACATCTTGGAGTCCTTATGAGCCGAGATATGTAATGATTTTGTGATTGTGAAAGCTTTAAGTTTCTACTCTATTGAATGATTTCAACTATAGAAAATTACTAGTGGAATGAACGATGATAGACAACACGATTTTGTTCGTTGCTAGTGATGGAACTTTACTTTTATAGCAGAGTATGTAGTCGACACTTAGTGGAACCAACATGCATAATGGAATTCAACTACAGGTACTTGAAGAGATACACAAGACCATTTTAATTATGAATCCGAGTAAATCTGGAGTATTGAGATAAATTTGCAGAGTTACATTTGATTTGTTTGACACGAGAAATTTTAAGCATTCAACTAAGTCCTATCAGTTGGTTTGTGACAAGCCTTTGAGATTTCTGAGTGGATATGAATCTATTGCGAAAGGTTTCATTGAAGGAGTTACACTGAATAGTTGAGAACATGATGTTGATTGATAGCGGATTGGTTACCAGTTTCCTCACCTTATCTATTTTGAGGGTATAAATGTTAATTCCAGTTGTTACTTATTTGTTCAGAAGATAGTTCGAGTTCATGGGATGCCTACGAGCATGGTATTAGATATGGGTTCCTTATTTACATCTTGATTTTAGTAAGCAATTCAGAAGGCTTTGAATTCAGAATTGAGATTTAGTACGGGTTTTCATCCTCAGACAGATGGCCAGTCAGAAAGGACCATTCAGATTCTCGAGGATATGTTGAGAACTTGTTCAGTTGATTCTTAGAATTCGTGGGATATACCTTTACTTCTCATGGAGTTTGCTTAATATATCAGTTCTTTTGAGATTTTGGGAAGAGTTAGAGATTTGGCTTATCATCTTGTGTTACTTCCTTCTCTTGACAAGGTTTATAATGTGTTCCAAGTGTCGATGCTAGACAAATCTATTTATGATTCTTCTCATGTATGTCTAAAGTTTTAGAGGATATTGAATCGAGTAGGTCTTAGGAGAAGCATTCAGTTCAAGTGATTGATTCTAGAATTCGAGAATGAGAAATGAGAGTATTCATTTTGCTTGAGTTGTACAGAGAATCATAATGTGAAAGAATCTACTTGGAAGTTTCGAAATTGGAATGGAAAGGAAATATCCTTGGTTGTTTGAGGGTCGAGGTAAGTAACCCTAAAATTTGGGACGATTTTTTTAAGGGAGAGTGATTGTAACGACCCCAAAAACCCATCCCATTTATTTTATAATTTTTTGGGGATTTTAATTTGACATTATGTGTGCATTTTATGTGTTGCATCATATTTTATGATTTGCATATCTTACTTGATTATTTGTGTTATTTACTTAGTTAGTAGTAATAATGATTAAAGGAGTTAAATGATTAAGTTGAAACATTAGGGTCCTTTGTGAAAAAATAAGTTTAGGGGTTAAAATGTTAAAAATGAAACTTGGGTGATTAAAGTAGAAAATGGGGCAAAAATCTTGTATAAACTTATGCCTATCCTTCTCTTCTCCCTCTGTGTTCATTTCTCAGCAAACATTTTCTCTTACTTTCCTAGGGTAGGAGAAAAAGGTAAGTTCAACCTATTTCGATTTATATCTTTTTAATTACTATTCCGTTTTAAAATCTAATTATATAAAAATGATCAGGGCGTTGAATATGTCATTTCTACCCGAACAAAACATATTTCTGCGATACTTTTTTCGGAAATATGTAAGTTACTAATTCCCCTTTAAATATTAAAATGGTCATATATGTTATACATGATACTTGTACTTGTTATTTTTGTGATTAGGATAATATTTGTGATACTTGTAATTTTGGGACAAAGGGAGTATTTGGTATGTTGGTTTGGTTGGGTTCAAAGTGGTGTTAAAGATGTTTTGGGACTGATTTGTAGTCATAGTAAAGTTATAAGTGTTAGTAAGTTATACTCCTACGCTTGGGACGGATGAATTTGGCTTGGAGGAGAAATTTGGGAATTTTGAGTCTGGTTTTGGGCGACCGCCCATAAATGCTGAAAAGTTGAGTTGTTCCATTTCAAGTGATTTAAAGTTCAATATTGGTCTAGGTCTTAGGTGATATCCTAGAGTACCTAGAGGGTTGTTGTGGAACACCCTAGTGTTTGAAATTGGTTCCTTTGTGAACATATGTGTGGTGGAATTTGACTAAATGTTAATTGGATTTGGTTGAACATCCTTTGATGTGGTTTGGATTGGTTCATCTTTGTGATGTGTTTGGATTGGTTCCCTACTTTGGAATCATTGCCCCCGGTTGTTGTTTAAGCAAGTATTTATTACATTGCTTTGTTTGTAAGTCCAGCTGGTTTTGTGTTATCGAGTGGAGGTGGAAAGGATTATAGTGGCACACAATCAAGTTCACTATAAGGCTTTTCCACTGGACCTTTTTTTTTATCGAGTGGAGGTGGAAGGATTATAGTGGCACCCAGCCAAGTTCACTATAAGGCTTTTCCACTGGACCTATTTTCCCCAGTCCAGATTGGCCTTGGATGGGATGAGTTAGCTCCCTTGAGTGAGCATTTGGGTTATAACTTTGTGTCATATTTCCCCCTTTGTTACATGGGTTCTTATGGTTATGGTTTGGTTTTCGGGATCCCGGCTTCAGCTCTTTGATGCTGCTCAGTTGATACCTCTCAGATGGTTATATGTTTGATTCGAGAACCTTGGCTAATGTTCTTTCGGTAAGCCTTGACTATGTATCCACGTATGAGTGTTTATTTCTGCCTTTTGTGTGGTATATTGAGTTGGCTTTGCCTCTCATGTTATGTGATATGTGAATTCTTATTGACATTGTTCAATTATGAGTATCATTTCAGCATGTAACGTAGTTGCATTTTAGTAGCTTACTGAGATTCATTCTCACTCTTTATTTGTTTACTGTTTTAGATAAAGGCGAGTCCAGGGAATAGAACACTTTGGCACGGGAGGACGTTACAGTGGTAAGAGTTGGGATTTGTTTTGTAAAGGTTACATTACATAGATGTAATACCTTTTGGGTAGAGTTTCCGTGACTTCATCATTTTGTAACACCATTATTTTGGATAATGTTGGTGTATGTATATTTGTATAAAGTTTGTAACCCTTCGGGCTAAGTACTTTCGTTTGTGAAAGAGTTTGTTTGAAAGTTAAATGAAGTCTTTGAACTTCAAGTGTGAATTTGTTAAACTTTATGAAAGTACATTTTGGAAAAATTTTCAAAAGTGTTTTATAACGTCTTCCACTCATGTCCCGAGCGTGGGGACAAGTAGGACCACGGGTCTGGGGCGCGACAAATTACCTATGGTCTAGGTTTTGAGTTTTGTTTATTTGAGTTTAGAGATGTGAGTTTCTCAACGTTTGGGGTTAAATGAACCTTATGAAGATTGCAAAGAGTTTTCACTTGTAGATTACCCAAGGTTTGGGGTTTATTTGTATTTTACTTTGATTGTAAAGATTTGGATTATAAATGACCCAAGTTTTGGGTTTAAGTGAATCTTGTGTTGGTTATAAAGAGTTTGATTTTGTAAATTACCCAAGTTCGGGGTTTATTTGCATTTTACTTTGATTGTAAAGATTTGGATTGTGAATTACCCAATTTTGGGGTTTAAGTTAATTTTTGTTAACCGTGGAGGGTTTTGATTGCTATTAGTGTAGGACTTTATTGTGAGTTATTTTGGAGCAAGGGACTTGATTGGAATTTACCTTGCATGAAGGGTTTGATTGTTGATTACTTCGAACGAGAAGGTTTGATTGTTAATTTCTTCGAACGAGAAGGTTTGATTGTTAATTACTTCTAACGAGAAGGTTTGATTGTTAATTACTTCGAATGAGAAGGTTTGATTGCAATTTACCCAAAGTTACGGGGTTTGGTTGTTAATTACATCGAACAAGAAGGTTTTATTGTTACTTACTTCGAACGAGAAGGTGTATGAAGGATTTGATTGTATTTTACCCTGACTGAAGGGTTTGATTGCAATTTAATCAAAGTTGGAGTTTCGAATAAATTATTATTAATTTGGTTGTGGATTACCCAAGGTTTGGGATTTGAATTATTTTGTTGATATGATTGCGGGTTACCCAAAGTTTGGGGTTTAGAGAATTTGAATGTAAATTACTTCTAATGAGAAGGTTTGATTGTAAGTTATTTTAAGGTATGGGGGTTTTGATCGTGAGTTACTCAAGGCTTGGGGTTTGAATTGTTAATTACTTCGAACGAGAAGGTTTGGGTGGATTAATTTTGTACTTAGGGTTTAATGACCTTAAATTGGGGTTTTCATGAAGCCTGTAGATTTCGACCCAAGTTGATTGATTTATATGTATAATGTATTGATTTTAGTGGTTTTGTTAAAAATGCAATTTTTGTGTTAAGTAATCTTTGACCGATCTTTGACTTGGTTGACTTTGTTAAAAGTGCTTTTTGTGTTTTGTTTGACTTTTGTTAGAGTGTAATGTACATTAGTGTTTCGAAGAGAAATCTTATTGTGGATGAAGTCATATTTTTGCCCGTTAATTATTGAAATGTTTCGGACTTGTTCAGAGTTGACTTGTCTTGGATTTGTTTTGAGTTGACTTGTCTTGTCCAAGGTAGACTAGGGTTTTGATTGTGAGATATTGATAGTATTTGTTGGGAATTTTTGGGGATTCTCCTAATGCAAAAGTCCATATATGAGCATGCATCATAAAGTAAATTGCTAGATTGATTGCATACCTTTGCTGTGTATATCTGTCTGTGTTGGCAGGTTGTATTGCCTCCTTTGAAGTCGAAGGGCTCATGTAGCGTTGTGCATAGCTTGTGGGAGAAGACTCAAAAGACTGTTCATAGCTTGACCGGGTTTGACTGCAGCGACATCAGGAGTGGTGCGCTTGGGGGCAGTATGAGGGGATGTTTGTGGCTCGTAAAACCGGAGGCGGTGATGTAGAGATAGCTTTCCGTCCGTTTATTTGGTATGGATTGTCGTAGACCACTAATGTCGATGCTACGGCGATGATTCCTTTGTTGGGATGCCCAGTGGGCTTGGATGTAGTGAGCAGACTGCTTGTGGAGCAATGGGTTTGACGAAGTTGTACCGTTCTTTAGATAGGAGTTGTCGGTCTCAGTTGGAGTCAGTGGACTGCTTACACTTTGTTTTGGAGGTATGAACCGTTCTTTGCCTGTTTCCGGTTTCAGTCTCTTCTTGTTGATGACTTACCCATGTAGTGTTGATCGGCTACAGCGGAGATGTCCTTTATTTGGGTGATAAGGCACGAGCCTAGGATGGAGTAGGTAGTGTCTACTTGGTTTTCGGTGGATCCTCCGTGGTCTATGACTGTTTTAACGTCTTTGTCTGACCGGGTTAGGTTGACCAAGGGCCTTGATACTAGACAGTTTGTCGTGGAGGGAGCCTCGTATGATGACTTTGTTGGGACGCGCCTTTGAGGCTCATGTGTTGTGGTAGAGGAGAAACTACGGGTGATCATTCGGAGGCATCACAGGAAAGTGGCGAAGGTCATTCAGCAGTTGGCGGAGTGTGATGTTTCTAGTCACAGTGATGATGGTGCTTCGACCAGTAGGTATCCCCCTATGCGGAAGTGGACTCGGGGTGACGCTAGTGAATCAGCCTCTTAGTTTCTGCATTTTGTTAGTTGTAGCACAGACAGTAGCATAGTATATATATACATGGATGTATAAAGATTTACATTATGATATGTACAGTAGCATGCAACATGTAGAGTAGCAAGTACCATGTAAATAGCATGTAAACAAATAGCATGTAAACAGCATGGAGACAGTCTAGGAGCGCATTGCACAGGCTAAAGGGTACCCTAGTTAGGTTAACAAACTATTTGACTTCTATTAGTACGAGTTGCCTAAAGGAGATTTAGGGCTTTTGACCTATGGAGACGGGATGCAGGTCTCGAGGGTATCCTAAGTTGTAGGGTAGATGGTGCAGGATCGAGTCAGTTAGAACGTCACGGAGATGAGACAAAAAGACAATTTATAAATTAGTGGAGACCGAGTGTGCGGGTTTATAAACAACGTGTCGTGATAGAAAACACTTTTGAAAATGTAATGGCTTTATAAAAATGACTTATAATTAATTACAGTCTAATTAATTCAAGTACATGTCCTTCGTTAGGATTTGTTGATTAGGGTAGTCCTTCGGGTGAGTGAGATTTCATCGGTTGCCGGTGATCTCAAGTAGTCAAGCAGTTGACATAACTTGGTTTAGATAAGCCCCAGTTTGAATGGGGGTACTTGAGAGAGGTAAACCATGTCGAAATTTGTGGAGGAGATGACCTTTCGCGGAGAGTGATCTTGTTGGAGCATCGGCAATCGGTCCGGTTCCGTTGGGGCAGCCTCAGTTTGGTGAGGGCATAAGAAAGAGATCATCCATGTTGAGCTTCGATGGAGAGAGATGACTTTGTGCAGGGAATGATCTTGTTGGAGTACCGGTACTCGGCCTAATTCCGTTAGGGTAGCCCCAGCTTGGCGAGGGCATAAGGTGGGGGATCCTACCTCCTTTTAGACGCACCCTATTTTTTCTCTAGACCGCCCTTGCGGGTTTTCAATCTAGGTGGGTATATTCTTTTAGCGCCGTTTTTTTATTTTTTTATTTCAGTTGACTCAAAAATAACGAAAAATGACAGAAATGTACAGACGACTTGCAGGAGCCTTTTTTGTTATAGTGAGAGAAGAGAGAGAGAGAAAAAGAGAGGGAGTTCTCACATTTAGACCTTACAGTAAGTATGTGTATAAAAGGAAGGAAGCCCCTGCTTGACAGAAAGTAAGTGTTTAGCTCTTTTCTAGATTGTAGAACAGAAGACTTGTCGAGACATTTGAAAATTGTTTTATTCAGAATTATCTTTTGATTGCTCGAGAATGGACCTCGTTGATTAGTTACGTATCTTATGATTATGTTTTAGACAAGTAGTCTCGAAATAATAAACGTCTTGATTAATCGAGAAATAGAATAGAAATTGTAGTGTATGGGGAAGAGAGAAAAGAATAAAAGTTGGCTTGAGGTGGGTTGTATATATATTATGGACCGGACCAGGAGGTTGCCTACGTTCCTCTCGGTGTGAGAGGCTCAGGTCTGCGTAGTTCAAGGATGATCCGGTTGAATGATTGATACCGGGTTTGAGAAAGAAAGTTGGTTTACTCCAATGTTGCTTGTTGCTTAGGACCGCTTTGTTTGTAGTTGTTGCTTTGGACCGCTGCTGTAGAGATGAGTTGAACCCTTTTGAAAAGGAAGAAAAATAGAAAATATGAAATGAAAAGAAAGTGGGACTTTTACTTTTCCTATGATGATAGCCCCTTCTATTTTTTTTCTTTGAATTATTTCTTTGTGCACACCCTTATTTTTGCCTAGGCCGCCCTTGCAGGTTTTCAACCTAGCGAGCTTCTTTTTTGCGCGATTGCTCTAATTTTTGCCTAAATCGCCTGTTGTGGGTTTCGACCTAGCGAGCTTTTATATATATATATATATATATATATATAATATATATATATATATATATAATATAATTACATATTGAAACGTTGGGCCAGATGAACCCCTAGTTCGCTTTCGCTTTTAGGAGGTAGAAGTCGTAGAGGGTGTATGAACAACCCCTTGCATTTCGTTGACATCGTCGAGGAGGACAGACAGCCCCAGTGCATCGTTATGTCGAGAACGGCCAGCCTTTGTAATTGTGAGTAATTTTGCAACGTCGTCTCCTTCTTTATGGGAAGGTGAAAGTGTATATGAGGAGTATTTAGGTGGGTGCACACAGTGGGTGTACACGAGGGAAATATATGAAGAGTGCACACAGTGGGTGTACACGAGGGGTATATATGGAGGGTATACAGAGTGGGTGTACACGAGCAGTGTATATATGAAGAGTGCACACGGTGGGTGTACACAAGGGAGTGTATGTATGGAAGGTCCACATAGTGGGTGTACATGAGGAGAGTATATGGAGGGTGTACATAGTGGGACTACAAAAGGGAGTGTATGTATGGAAGGTGAACAAAGTGGGTGTACATAAGGAGAGTATGTATGGAGTGTGTACACAGTAGGTGTACACGAGCGGAATATATGGAGGGTGCACACAGTGGGTGTACACGAGGGGTGTAGGTTTAGAGAAGGTATGTAAAAACAAGAAAACGATTCGATTGATCAACGCGTTTGTTATTTTGAGACTAATTGTTTGTTAAATTATGTATGATGGTTTGCGGGTTCATTTACCTTTTAATGAGTCTTCATTAACAAATATATTTGCGATTAATTCGTCATATAAAGATATAGCAATCAATTGTTAATTAGGATTAATACAATTTTCATGGAGTTGATGTATATAAGCGAGATTATGTCTCAAGTCTAGAGAGAAAAGAAATAAAGACACTTTATTAAAGACTCGAATTGATTAGTCCGAGGTGGACTTTAACAATCTAACTAATGTCCAAAGCGGACTTTTTCTAGTAAATATAAAAGATTAATGTCCGAGGTGGACTTTGACTAAAAGACTCCATAGAACCTACGAAGACTGAAAGACTTTTTTTTTTTAGAAGGAGGTAGCCCCGGTGTAACTTCTTGCTAGCTTGGACTTTGCTTATACCCATTTGTTCCCTTGGCGGATGATGGCTCCACTATCAATGAGGCTTTGGATCGTCCTTTTCAGTTGGAAGCACTTTTCGGTGTCATGTCCGATGTATTGGTGATACTTGCAGTATTTGGAGGGATCCAAGTCTTGTCTTGCAAAGTTTTGTTTAAAGTCGAGAAGAGGAGGTAACTTGCCGGCTTGAACTAGATTTTCGAAGCATTCATCTAATGGCATACCCAAATTATCGAACATGCGCTTGTCACGGACCATCTTGGAGGGTGGTTTATGCATTGGTATTCCTTGCTGATGAGTAATGACAGGAGGCATCCCAGTGGGGGAAGTCCGTGGAGGTCCATACCTTTGAGGAGCGTACGGGTGTTGAAACTGAGCATGAGGAAGAGTGCGGTTGAGATAATCGTAGATGCCATAGATGTCAGACTGGAGATGTTCCTCGGTGTCCTTTAGAGCTTTGTACACCACCTTTTGGAAATGGTCTATTCGTTTGAGGAGAACAGTCTCAAAGAAGGCTTCTTGTTCATCGAGAAGCGTTCGGGAGAGGGTTGCTTGCTCCTTGAAGATAGCCTCATAGTGGGCCGCTTGCTTGCTGAGGATGGTCTTATAGAAGGCTTTTTGTTTGTTGAGAGCGGTGTCAAGATGGACCGCTTTCTCGTTGAGGATGGCGTTGAAGTGGGCCATTTGTTCATTGAGAACGGTGTTGGGGTGGAGAGTTGTCTCGAGACCTTGAGTGGTAGCTTTGGTTATGACTGTGTTGATCCCTTCGGCAGACATGATGCAGGATTCTGTAGTTGTTGGTGGAGAAGTTAAGTCTTTGAATTGAATTAGACTCATAATTAATGACAAGGCATCGTTTATAAAATCATTTTTTATGAAAAGACTCGATCTCCGTATTTTTTGAAATGTTCTTTGAATGAAAAGATTAAAAGTTTGACCGGGCCGGAGACACCCCGCCTTGGACCTCTCATGTCCCGATTGCATGCACGTTCTTTGTCTTCCTCTTTTCTGTTAAGTTTTGTTACTTTTCGTTAACTTTCGTTACTTTCTGTTAAGTTCTTGACTTATTCCGTTAGTCTTGGATTTGACAAAGTGACAAAGTCAACCTTGAGTCTTTGTTTCATTTGTTTTCGTTGACTTTCGTGGTGTTCGTTAAGTTTTTAACTGATTTCGTTAGTTTTGGGACTTAACTGTATAATGGAGTTAACTTTTTGGGCCAAAATATGGATTTCCTGAAGGTAGGATGTGCTCGCCTTTGCCCTCCTTCGTGGGAGGCGTGCGCCTCCCATAGGGGGGCGGGAGGTGCGTGCTTCCCACCTCCAGAATCCCAAATTTTGCCAAATTTCCCTCATTTTCTGATTTGTAACCCCAAAGCCATTATGGCTTGGCTTGATCCGGGGAAGGGCCATCTTTATGACCACAAAGACCTTACCTAACACCTATAAAAACCCCTCCAATCTATCATTGGAGGGGGACTTTTCCTTTTCACTCTCTTAACAAAAGGAGGAAGAATTCTTGAGTCAAAAACACTCTAAACACACAAAAGTCCATTTTCAAAGGTAGTCATTATACACAAAGTTTGGTCCTTCCTCTTGCAAGCACAAGGTACAATTTCCATCTTCTTCTTCTAAATTCTTGTTTTATCTTATATTCTCTCTTTATCACTTCTTAAACAAAAAACCTTTTAAATTACTTTCTTCATCTCTAATGTGTATGCAATCTCCATAAAAAGGGATACAACCAAAAGGCCACTTCACTATTGAAGTTTGGTCAAGGTTACATCCCAACATTTTAATTCCACTTTAATTTACATTCTCATTTCTTAATGTAATTATCTAGCAATAATTCGACATGTAATCTTTAGCATAAATCAATAAATATACAATTCTCCTTTATTTTTCCTCTATAAATTCCCCTTTCTTTTCATTATAATTGTTAGCACATTTCTCTTATTATCACCAAAAGTAGCAAGACCCGCGTAAGCGGGGCGGAGTGGGTGTTTAAGTATTTCCCACTCCGTCACCTAACCCCCAAACCCTTTCTCTCCAGAATCTCTGGTTTTCGTACAAAAATTGGCTTTCTTTAGGTTTTTCTTATGTTCCTCTAAAACATAGGTGGTGACTCTTAAAATCAATTAAACATCCTAGGATAATTCACCGCTCTAGCCAAGTGGGGTTTTCCCGGGGTATCTACAGTGGCGACTCCGCTGGGGATTATAGAGGGTTAAACTTGCGTTTTCATTTTTGGGTGTTCTTATTTCTATTTTCTGGGCATTCTGGTAAAAAGGGTGGGAAGCGCGCGCCTCTGGCCTTCTTGGCCTAAAGCGCGCACGTCCGACCCCAATTACCAGAGTCGCCCGCCTTCCGTCTTGTCCTTCAATTCCATGTTTCTGTACTAACAATGTCTGCAGGGAAAAGAATTTTTTATTTAGGGTCAAGGCAGTCCCTTGAACCCACTAATTTACAGGTACTGCCCAGAAGCGGGCGCCTCTGCCCTCTAGTGCCTAAGGCGCGCGCCTCCATCCGCACAGCCTAAAGCGCGCGCGTCTGGGCAAATTTCCAGAACAGAACAGTGAACAGAATGGTCAGTTTTGACAGTGTGTGGGCACCGGGCCCGCACATAGACTGATTTTACTTTATGTTTATTTTTATCGGTCACACGGGTGATTCGAAAGTTGTAAATTATGTGCTTATTTGCTTTTATTTCTTTTTTCTTTTGAAAAAATAAATAAATTTTGTCACGTGATAGACCTCACACTACATGCACATTACTCCTATGAATTGCTCACTATCGAGTCGCACAAGTTCATAACCCCAAACCCGTCGAGGCCCGTCCTAGGAAGTTTCAAGCTCCACTCGACCTTGACTCTTCCGAAGCGGTAAACCTCAGCCCGTGGCGTAGTTCACGACTACATGCCGGGGGTGACCTTTAAGCATCTCTTTAGCCGAGCACAAGCCACACAATTCTTAGTTTAGGTTCTAACACTCCGTGACCAAGTCGGTTTTCATGTACCGAGATTTCCCTAAACTAATGTCATCAAATCATGCATGCCGTTTCCAAGAGAAACAAACGGTTGTCATGGACGAAATAAAAATCCGTCCCCGCATGTATGCTTTATGACATTAATTTAGTTTAATCCCGACACATGTAGGAATCACAAGCGTGGTGGAATCCGATGAGTATATGGGACCGCGAGAAGGTCTATATACTAGTGTGACGATTCAACTATTTTTCTAGAAACCCCAAAAAGGACTACGTCCTTCCGACTTTTGTAAATAAAATTTAAAAAAAAAGAGTCATTTTTCTTTATGTGGTTTGAGTCTTTTCTCTTGTTCGTGGGTTAAATCATTTGATTCAAAAGGTATTTGTGGGGCCAACCTAAGATCAATCGTGTTCTCCCCATAGGTCCAATGGCTTCAAGCGGCAACAACAACAAGGGTGAGAATACTTCTGTGTCCAACGAAAGTCTCTTCAACATAATAAGAGACATGGGGGAACAAATGGATAGACTTATCGAGGAGGCCCGCCGCAAGGATGATTTATGGCAAGCCCGTCTTGATCTTGAGAGGAGAATTCATAAGGAAAAAGTGTCCGAACTTAAGGCCCGTTTACGAGAGTTCACCAACAACAAGGCAAAGGTCAACGATAAGGCATGTTCAACTGGCTCGCCTCTCAAGAGTCACAAAGGCTCTACCAACGACCGTGTGTACACTCCCCTCCAAGGCATGACTATCACCAAGGCCTATGAAGATCTCAAAGCAAAGGGACAAATTTCTCCTCTCCAAGGGTACAAGCAACCACAACCATTGCGTCGCAACCATGCCCACCACAAGTGGTGTGACTATCACCTATGCAGCGGTCACCTCACCGAGGATTGCTTCTCCATCCGCAACATCATCCAAGACTTGATTGACAATGGTGAGTTTACCGTGGTTGAAGAACAACAGTTAGAGAGTGAGAACATGCAAGAACTCATCAAGGAAGGGGCTCAGATTTGAAATAGGGTCTCAACAAGAGATCATGCCGCAAGGAAGGCTACAACGACAATGGGGACTACAACAGCAATCTCCGTTTCTCTTTCTCTACCTAGTAGTAGGAATAAAAAAAAAAAAAAAAAAAAAGAGGCAAAAGTCCTCTTAAGTGTGCACTAAGGTTTTCTCTCGTCCTATGTTATATGTTCGAGTCCATTAAGTCATCAAATAAAGGTCGTTCTTGTCCTCATACACTCCTCCAAGTTGTTCAATTTAATTCTTGACAAAATGATAAAAAAATGTCTAAACAAGTTTTGGAATGAAGGCATCGCTTGAACGCCTAGGGGCTAAACATCGACAACGGCATCAACAACGAAGACATCAACAACGACGAAATGAAGACAAAGAAAGGTGGAGCAACAATCATGAAGCAAATTTTTCAAAAGGGGATAAAAAAAAAAAAAAGCTCGCTAGGTTGAAATCCTCAAATCAACCTAGGCAAAAGTTAGAGCACAAAAAAAAAAAAAAAAAAAAAATCCCCCTCAATCAAAGAAGTACAAGATCAACATCATTCCACCGATGAAGGATGAAGCAACAACCATCTCGATGAATGGAGCATCCACAAGAACTACGGTGACCTAAGTGTCACGCCCCGAAAATATTAAAATCCATAAACATAAAATTTTTATAATATACATCTCTAAAATGCAAAATACCAAACCGGGCGCGTGAATTCAACTATGAAACCAAAACCATCACACGACACCTCAACGAGATTATAACTCGGAGACTAAAACAACGCGGAAGCAAAAACACTTATAATAATATAATACCCAAAGGATAATAATAGTTACATAACACTAAACGACCACAAATCCCACCACAATGATACATAAGAACTCCGAAGATCAACTACCCCAAAGAAGGTCAACCTGCTCAGAAGATTTCCCTCTACAACGGACCTCATAACGCTACCACTTGCTTCCCTGGGGGGGGGTTAAGGAAAAACAGGGATAAAAGAAACGGGGTGAGATAAAATCTCAGTAAGTTACTAATGCAGCTACATGGCATAATATCATGCAAATCAACGATATAACTGAACAAGTAAATCACATAACAACAACTGAGAAAGCTCCCTATCGCCAACTGTCCCATACCAGTTGGAAATAACGACTAACTCATCATGCAGCACATAAGACTGAAATAAACACATTACAAAGGATACTGAGCCAAGGTTTCACCAAACGGATATAACAAAGAAGCCTCTATGCAGAACCAACCCATCAACCAATCAATCAATCTTCGTAGTAGCACAAACGGCTGAAGATAAGAACCCGGTCAGAACCAACCAATCAATCCATCAACCAATCAAACCATCTTCGTAGTAGCATAATAGCTGAAGAGAAAACCCCGGTACCGGAACCATAACAATGTAACATGTCACAAAGGACAGGGGAGATGACACAAAGTCAAAACCCAAAAAGTTAGCTAGACTACTTCCGAAGGAAGCTAGCTCATCCCAACCAAGGCCAATCTGGAAGAGGAAAATAAGGGCAAAACAATGGATCACATTATAATGGACTTGGCTCGTTGCCATTATAATCTTCCCCATCGCCCGACACAACCACAAATGCCAGATGGACTTAAACAAGCACATAGTAATAAATACTCGCTTGAAACAATAACGGGGGCAATGATTCCAAAGTAGGGAACCAAGCCAAGCTCATCACAAAAGATGCAAACAGTTACTCATGAAGAGATCAACAATAACGAATACAAGAAGTTTCTCATAAAAGAGTCCAACAACACTGACCATAAAAACATGATGATTCCATGATAAGGCACATACCAAACACATCCTAAAGATGATACTCACAAGTTACTCGTAAGGAGCACAACTCAAACGGTTGCTCACAAATAGTATAATGACAATTACCAAGATGAACCTAAACGTCTACTCGTAAAGAGTACTATGACCAAGAACTCAATCATCCCTTTACACTTGGAATTCCAAATAGGAAATCCGAAAAAATACACCTTAAGGCCAATCAAAACCGTAGGTACCCAATTGCCAATTCACACTTTACATCCGTTCATAACAAACCAATTCTAAACACCCCAATCGAATCCAAAAGGTCACACCTATCTATACATGATCACAAACGGACCAAACCTAACACCTTAGTGTTCAATAACAACCCTCTAGGTACTATAGGATATCACCTAAAACCTAGACCATGTCTTATCCAAAATCAATCCAATTGGAACAATCACGAACACATCATAAGATGCCAAACATTCCCAAACAATACTGAGACCGATTCCATAGCACAATTGTTCACAACGGAACCCTTTTCAAATACTAGAATGTTCCACGATATTAACTTAAGTTAACAAGGATAGTACTCCGAGCCTAGACCAAGTTGAATCCTAAAACAACCCAAAAATAAGGACATTCAATACCAGCCATTACGGGCGGTCGCCCAAAACAGCCATGGGCGGTCGCCCAAGACCCTGCTCCAAATTCGAATCTAACTGATTCCCTGGGCGGTCGCTCGAAACGCCATGGGAGGTCGCCCCAAACCCTCTATGGGCGGTCGCCCGAACCGATCATGGGCGGTCGCCCAAGACCATTATTTAATACCACCCGGACTGACCTTATGGGCGGTCGCCCAACCCGAACATGGGCGGTCGCCCACCAGCCCTGCTCTACCGGAAATTGGCAACCAAGACCTGGGTTCTTCCCCAAAACATACCCATTTCAACACAACTCAAAATCAATACTTCTAACAAGTATCCCAAGGTGCTAAAATAACTTATAAGCCTAAAAGGACCCATATAACATCATCTAGACAACCCGAATCAAAAGATGATTCAAACATAAATTTCTCACAAAATATGAATAAAATGTAAATCAATTCCAAATCAACCAAAGGAACAATATATATCAACTAGAGCATCAAATGTGTTAAGGATGAACATTTTTAGCATAAATTGGGGAAAAGTAACTTACTTGGAATTTATGAAAGATGACGGAATTCAAATTTTCTTGGATATAAACGATCCTAGCGACGATCTAAACATTTTTCATAAAAGGAGTAATAAGAAATAATGAATAGAAGATGATCAAAATGAAGAGAGAAGGAGGGAGTTCTTACCTTTTCTTTAACAATGGGGAAAGAGGGAGAGAGAGATTGAGTGTGCAGGAGAAAGAGAAGAGTGAGGAAGAAAGGGGAGTAGGGAGGGAGGTGTAGGATGATTAAATAGAATGTTACACCTAGGCCCCCTCTAGACCCAACTAGGAACAATTAAATCCATTTCCCCACTATCAACTAAGACCCAATAAATTCCACACTAGCACAAATGGTAAATTAAAATGCTAGACATAAAATATTATGAAACACGAAATGCACACATAATTAAATAAATAAATAAATAATATTTATTACTAAGAAAATAGATACGGGTTTTCGGGTCGATACAATCTACCCTCCTTAAAAAGAATTCGCCCACGAATTCACTCATCAAACTTCACAACACGCGGTCATAATGAGGCGACAAAATATCGATTCTCATATAGCACTCATAACCTCAATCGAGTACCTATGAAAATTTTCGGACATAGACTCCATGACTCAAATAAACCAACATATATTAATCACATACATATCTCAGGTATACTCGTATTAAACATTCTAAAGTCGACTTCTTCTTTCATCCGGGATTTCAAATTCCCACGACTATCACTTGATCACAAATTATGAAACATAACTAATTTGACCCTGATTAGCGTTACGCTCACCATCACCCTTAAATCAACAACATCCATAAGTCTTACTTTTACGGTTCATCCGCACGCATTGACGATCTAAACATCATCCAAGTAATCACACTACCACCCGAACAACTAAGAGTAGGAATAGGGCTAACTATTACTATCACCCAATGACTCATAATATACTCAAAAATTTTCCGTCATCAAGTATCCGATCAAATGAGATTCCACTACCACACTCACTTCCTCATGAGATAAAACATAATACAGTCATAATCTTTGTATTTCTCAACCCACTTGTATTAACTCACATTTATCTTGTCGAAGATATATGATTATCCAACATTGATAACCTATTAACATCATTTCTAAACTTGGTCCCATAAAAACAACTATATCTTGCTAAGGCGATATCAATAAAACCACAATCCATCCCTAGTCATAGATAGCTCTATTTATTAACCCGAATTTTAGAATACTTACCCGAATGATCCAATAGCCACGGTTACTTTAGTTCCGTCTCTTCCCGAATTTTCCAATTACCCACTTTAACCCATCATATAGTAAACTTAAATAATGCTTACAATATAGTAATCTCTCGTACCGATCCTTATTCAATCACTACCTTCACTCCTAACTAAATCCATACCCAAGGCCAAAATTGAGGAATCCAAATTTCTCTTAAACATAATTCTCGAGATACTACAAACTTGTCTTATTCACAACCTTAATTATACCGCAAAGATACTCCCATTAGAAAATTGCATACTTACTATTACTTCCCAGAAATTCAAAACGTTAAAAAATTTCGAGCTTACACAACTCCTTAAACTATGAAAAGCTAAAGAAATTTCCCATCCTCCAAATGTTCACCGCGGTGACTATATCTCTAAGGATTACCATTATCGTAGAACTGTAATGATCCGAATTTTCATAATCTTTACCTTCGTATATATCAACATTTTACAATTACAACTCTAAAAGATATTACAAACGGTCACTAATAATCCAAAATATTCAACAAACTGTTCCGTCCCAATACAGAATCATAGTATCATTTAACATGCCAAGGTATCTATACTCAATTTCCTTTACAAATCATTAATCCAAACGAGGACGCCACCAAGAAAAGATTCAGAACCATGTGACAACTGTCCACTAAACCCAAAAATGCCTTTAATATTGTTCGAGGAATTCTCACCTTCTCTCAATGTGTCTAGTCCTTTAAACTTAACGCGCTCACCATCATTAATGATTATAACTTCCACAATATACTCATAACTCGTATTGCTTTAACTCAACTCCAGTCATGTACTAAAATGATCCCAAAAGTATCATAACTCAACTTCTTAATATGACCCATAATAATTTAAGTATTTCCTCATACTAAACAATTCCGATGCACTCACGTAGATGTACTAAAAGTAAAGAAAAATCTCCTATCAAGAAATTTTCAAATTGAATCTTTAACTCTATTAACCCAAGTTCTCTATCGGTCAAGCGACACATTGCACCCAATATAAATTATACCTAATATTTCAAAATTAATATTGCCAACTGAATAAGCTAAATTCCCCGCACAGCCTTATAATAAAGATTTTTCTGATTTCCAACATAGAACCTGAACATTATATATGTACACCTAGTATGCTTCTAAACAAAGTTAAACATACCAATATAGAAATATTCTCCACCTATCGATGGCACACAAGAAATTCGTAGCATATAGAAAGCTAAACCATACCACTTAACTCATCAATATCCCGCATAGGTGACATAACTAACTCACCCTATACCTACCAGTAGCAATCACGTAGTCCCCCATTCGAGAATACACCTCAACATGAATCCATGAATGATAACAAACATGCGAACATAACACGAAACGCTGTCCACTTCACGAAATAGATATGCCCAAGCCTTCAAAACTCGCGCTCTCGATTCCTAAACCAACTAACCCCAATGGAACCAACACTATTGACACCAATCCTATACTTGGTATACCACAAAAAAAAGGAAACACTCGACGTCAATATCACGACTCATAACTCAACCAACTTCTACCTTAACCTCGTCCTTCAAGAAAACTTAGTTTCCTAAACCACTCAAAGTTATAACACCCATTTATGGAAACCTATTCAATATCAGAGTTCTTATTCTCCTTCAAGATCTAAACCATCGCTCTGATACCAACTGTCACGCCCCGAAAATACTAAAATCCATAAACATAAAATTTTTATAATATACATCTCTAAAATGCAAAATACCAAACCGGGCGCGTGAATTCAACTATGAAACCAAAACCATCACACGACACCTCAACGAGATTATAACTCGGAGACTAAAACAACGCGGAAGCAAAAACACTTATAATAATATAATACCCAAAGGATAATAATAGTTACATAACACTAAACGACCACAAATCCCACCACAATGATACATAAGAACTCCGAAGATCAACTACCCCAAAGAAGGTCAACCTGCTCAGAAGATTTCCCTCTACAACGGACCTCATAACGCTACCACTTGCTTCCCTGGGGGGGGGGTTAAGGAAAAACAGGGATAAAAGAAATGGGGTGAGATAAAATCTCAGTAAGTTACTAATGCAGCTACATGGCATAATATCATGCAAATCAACGATATAACTGAACAAGTAAATCACATAACAACAAATGAGAAAGCTCCCTATCGCCAACTGTCCCATACCAGTTGGAAATAACGACTAACTCATCATGCAGCACATAAGACTGAAATAAACACATTACAAAGGATACTGAGCCAAGGTTTCACCAAACGGATATAACAAAGAAGCCTCTATGCAGAACCAACCCATCAACCAATCAATCAATCTTCGTAGTAGCGCAAACGGCTGAAGATAAGAACCCGGTCAGAACCAACCAATCAATCCATCAACAAATCAAACCATCTTCGTAGTAGCATAATAGCTGAAGAGAAAACCCCGGTACCGGAACCATAACAATGTAACATGTCACAAAGGACAGGGGAGATGACACAAAGTCAAAACCCAAAAGTTAGCTAGACTACTTCCGAAGGAAGCTAGCTCATCCCAACCAAGGCCAATCTGGAAGAGGAAAATAAGGGCAAAACAATGGATCACATTATAATGGACTTGGCTCGTTGCCATTATAATCTTCCCCATCGCCCGACACAACCACAAATGCCAGATGGACTTAAACAAGCACATAGTAATAAATACTCGCTTGAAACAACAACGGGGGCAATGATTCCAAAGTAGGGAACCAAGCCAAGCTCATCACAAAAGATGCAAACAGTTACTCATGAAGAGATCAACAATAACGAATACAAGAAGTTTCTCATAAAAGAGTCCAACAACACTGACCATAAAAACATGATGATTCCATGATAAGGCACATACCAAACACATCCTAAAGATGATACTCACAAGTTACTCGTAAGGAGCACAACTCAAACGGTTGCTCACAAATAGTATAATGACAATTACCAAGATGAACCTAAACGTCTACTCATAAAGAGTACTATGACCAAGAACTCAATCATCCCTTTACACTTGGAATTCCAAATAGGAAATCCGAACAAATACACCTTAAGGCCAATCAAAACCGTAGGTACCCAATTGCCAATTCACACTTTACATCCGTTCATAACAAACCAATTCTAAACACCCCAATCGAATCCAAAAGGTCACACCTATCT
The DNA here is from genome assembly GCA_026119855.1 of Campanula takesimana. Classification (NCBI taxonomy): domain Eukaryota; kingdom Viridiplantae; phylum Streptophyta; class Magnoliopsida; order Asterales; family Campanulaceae; genus Campanula; species Campanula takesimana. The sequence continues at coordinate 292,369 of JAOWBW010001290.1, forward strand.
ATACATGATCACAAACGGACCAAACCTAACACCTTAGTGTTCAATAACAACCCTCTAGGTACTATAGGATATCACCTAAAACCTAGACCAAGTCTTATCCAAAATCAATCCAATTGGAACAATCACGAACACATCATAAGATGCCCAACATTCCCAAACAATACTGAGACCGATTCCATAACACAATTGTTCACAACGGAACCCTTTTCAAATACTAGAATGTTCCACGATATTAACTTAAGTTAACAAGGATAGTACTCCGAGCCTAGACCAAGTTGAATCCTAAAACAACCCAAAAATAAGGACATTCAATACCAGCCATTACGGGCGGTCGCCCAAAACAGCCATGGGCGGTCGCCCAAGACCCTGCTCCAAATTCGAATCTAACTGATTGCCTGGGCGGTCGCTCGAAACGCCATGGGCGGTCGCCCCAAACCCTCTATGGGCGGTCGCCCGAACCGATCATGGGCGGTCGCCCAAGACCATTATTTAATACCACCCGGACTGACCTTATGGGCGGTCGCCCAACCCGAACATGGGCGGTCGCCCACCAGCCCTGCTCTACCGGAAATTGGCAACCAAGACCTGGGTTCTTCCCCAAAACATACCCATTTCAACACAACTCAAAATCAATACTTCTAACAAGTATCCCAAGGTGCTAAAATAACTTATAAGCCTAAAAGGACCCATATAACATCATCTAGACAACCCGAATCAAAGATGATTCAAACATAAATTTCTCACAAAATATGAATAAAATGTAAATCAATTCCAAATCAACCAAAGGAACAATATATATCAACTAGAGCATCAAATGTGTTAAGGATGAACATTTTTAGCATAAATTGGGGAAAAGTAACTTACTTGGAATTTATGAAAGATGACGGAATTCAAATTTTCTTGGATATAAACGATCCTAGCGACGATCTAAACATTTTTCATAAAAGGAGTAATAAGAAATAATGAATAGAAGATGATCAAAATGAAGAGAGAAGGAGGGAGTTCTTACCTTTTCTTTAACAATGGGGAAAGAGGGAGAGAGAGATTGAGTGTGCAGGAGAAAGAGAAGAGTGAGGAAGAAAGGGGAGTAGGGAGGGAGGTGCAGGATGATTAAATAGAATGTTACACCTAGGCCCCCTCTAGACCCAACTAGGAACAATTAAATCCATTTCCCCACTATCAACTAAGACCCAATAAATTCCACACTAGCACAAATGGTAAATTAAAATGCTAGACATAAAATATTATGAAACACGAAATGCACACATAATTAAATAAATAAATAATAATATTTATTACTAAGAAAATAGATACGGGTTTTCGGGTCGATACAATCTACCCTCCTTAAAAAGAATTCGCCCACGAATTCACTCATCAAACTTCACAACACGCGGTCATAATGAGGCGACAAAATATCGATTCTCATATAGCACTCATAACCTCAATCGAGTACCTATGAAAATTTTCGGACATAGACTCCATGACTCAAATAAACCAACATATATTAATCACATACATATCTCAGGTATACTCGTATTAAACATTCTAAAGTCGACTTCTTCTTTCATCCGGGATTTCAAATTCCCACGACTATCACTTGATCACAAATTATGAAACATAACTAATTTGACCCTGATTAGCGTTACGCTCACCATCAACCCTTAAATCAACAACATCCATAAGTCTTACTTTTACGGTTCATCCGCACGCATTGACGATCTAAACATCATCCCAAGTAATCACACTACCACCCGAACAACTAAGAGTAGGAATAGGGCTAACTATTACTATCACCCAATGACTCAATAATATACTCAAAAATTTTCCGTCATCAAGTATCCGATCAAATGAGATTCCACTACCACACTCACTTCCTCATGAGATAAAACATAATACAGTCATAATCTTTGTATTTCTCAACCCACTTGTATTAACTCACATTTATCTTGTCGAAGAATATATGATTATCCAACATTGATAACCTATTAACATCATTTCTAAACTTGGTCCCATAAAAACAACTATATCTTGCTAAGGCGATATCAATAAAACCACAATCCATCCCTAGTCATAGATAGCTCTATTTATTAACCCGAATTTTAGAATACTTACCCGAATGATCCAATAGCCACGGTTACTTTAGTTCCGTCTCTTCCCGAATTTTCCAATTACCCACTTTAACCCATCATATAGTAAACTTAAATAATGCTTACAATATAGTAATCTCTCGTACCGATCCTTATTCAATCACTACCTTCACTCCTAACTAAAATCCATACCCAAGGCCAAAATTGAGGAATCCAAATTCTCTTAAACATAATTCTCGAGATACTACAAACTTGTCTTATTCACAACCTTAATTATACCGCAAAGATACTCCCATTAGAAAATTGCATACTTACTATTACTTCCCAGAAATTCAAAACGTTAAAAAATTTCGAGCTTACACAACTCCTTAAACTATGAAAAGCTAAAGAAATTTCCCATCCTCCAAATGTTCACCGCGGTGACTATATCTCTAAGGATTACCATTATCGTAGAACTGTAATGATCCGAAATTTTCATAATCTTTACCTTCGTATATATCAACATTTTACAAATTACAACTCTAAAAGATATTACAAACGGTCACTAATAATCCAAAATATTCAACAAACTGTTCCGTCCCAATACAGAATCATAGTATCATTTAACATGCCAAGGTATCTATACTCAATTTCCTTTACAAATCATTAATCCAAACGAGGACGCCACCAAGAAAAGATTCAGAACCATGTGACAACTGTCCACTAAACCCAAAAATGCCTTTAATATTGTTCGAGGAATTCTCACCTTCTCTCAATGTGTCTAGTCCTTTAAACTTAACGCGCTCACCATCATTAATGATTATAACTTCCACAATATACTCATAACTCGTATTGCTTTAACTCAACTCCAGTCATGTACTAAAATGATCCCAAAAGTATCATAACTCAACTTCTTAATATGACCCATAATAATTTAAGTATTTCCTCATACTAAACAATTCCGATGCACTCACGTAGATGTACTAAAAGTAAAGAAAAATCTCCTATCAAGAAATTTTCAAATTGAATCTTTAACTCTATTAACCCAAGTTCTCTATCGGTCAAGCGACACATTGCACCCAATATAAATTATACCTAATATTTCAAAATTAATATTGCCAACTGAATAAGCTAAATTCCCCGCACAGCCTTATAATAAAGATTTTTTGATTTCCAACATAGAACCTGAACATTATATATGTACACCTAGTATGCTTCTAAACAAAGTTAAACATACCAATATAGAAATATTCTCCACCTATCGATGGCACACAAGAAATTCGTAGCATAGAAAGCTAAACCATACCACTTAACTCATCAATATCCCGCATAGGTGACATAACTAACTCACCCTATACTACCAGTAGCAATCACGTAGTCCCCCATTCGAGAATACACCTCAACATGAATCCATGAATGATAACAAACATGCGAACATAACACGAAACGCTGTCCACTTCACGAAATAAATATGCCCAAGCCTTCAAAACTCGCGCTCTCGATTCCTAAACCAACTAACCCCAATGGAACCAACACTATTGACACCAATCCTATACTTGGTATACCACAAAAAAAAAGGAAACACTCGACGTCAATATCACGACTCATAACTCAACCAACTTCTACCTTAACCTCGTCCTTCAAGAAAACTTAGTTTCCTAAACCACTCAAAGTTATAACACCCATTTATGGAAACCTATTCAATATCAGAGTTCTTATTCTCCTTCAAGATCTAAACCATCGCTCTGATACCAACTGTCACGCCCCGAAAATACTAAAATCCATAAACATAAAATTTTTATAATATACATCTCTAAAATGCAAAATACCAAACCGGGCGCGTGAATTCAACTATGAAACCAAAACCATCACACGACACCTCAACGAGATTATAACTCGGAGACTAAAACAACGCGGAAGCAAAAACACTTATAATAATATAATACCCAAAGGATAATAATAGTTACATAACACTAAACGACCACAAATCCCACCACAATGATACATAAGAACTCCGAAGATCAACTACCCCAAAGAAGGTCAACCTGCTCAGAAGATTTCCCTCTACAACGGACCTCATAACGCTACCACTTGCTTCCCTGGGGGGGGTTAAGGAAAAACAGGGATAAAGAAACGGGGTGAGATAAAATCTCAGTAAGTTACTAATGCAGCTACATGGCATAATATCATGCAAATCAACGATATAACTGAACAAGTAAATCACATAACAACAAATGAGAAAGCTCCCTATCGCCAACTGTCCCATACCAGTTGGAAATAACGACTAACTCATCATGCAGCACATAAGACTGAAATAAACACATTACAAAGGATACTGAGCCAAGTTTCACCAAACGGATATAACAAAGAAGCCTCTATGCAGAACCCATCAACCAATCAATCAATCTTCGTAGTAGCACAAACGGCTGAAGATAAGAACCCGGTCAGAACCAACCAATCAATCCATCAACCAATCAAACCATCTTCGTAGTAGCATAATAGCTGAAGAGAAAACCCCGGTACCGGAACCATAACAATGTAACATGTCACAAAGGACAGGGGAGATGACACAAAGTCAAAACCCAAAAAGTTAGCTAGACTACTTCCGAAGGAAGCTAGCTCATCCCAACCAAGGCCAATCTGGAAGAGGAAAATAAGGGCAAAACAATGGATCACATTATAATGGACTTGGCTCGTTGCCATTATAATCTTCCCATCGCCCGACACAACCACAAATGCCAGATGGACTTAAACAAGCACATAGTAATAAATACTCGCTTGAAACAACAACGGGGGCAATGATTCCAAAGTAGGGAACCAAGCCAAGCTCATCACAAAAGATGCAAACAGTTACTCATGAAGAGATCAACAATAACGAATACAAGAAGTTTCTCATAAAAGAGTCCAACAACACTGACCATAAAAACATGATGATTCCATGATAAGGCACATACCAAACACATCCTAAAGATGATACTCACAAGTTACTCGTAAGGAGCACAACTCAAACGGTTGCTCACAAATAGTATAATGACAATTACCAAGATGAACCTAAACGTCTACTCGTAAAGAGTACTATGACCAAGAACTCAATCATCCCTTTACACTTGGAATTCCAAATAGGAAATCCGAACAAATACACCTTAAGGCCAATCAAAACCGTAGGTACCCAATTGCCAATTCACACTTTACATCCGTTCATAACAAACCAATTCTAAACACCCCAATCGAATCCAAAAGGTCACACCTATCTATACATGATCACAAACGGACCAAACCTAACACCTTAGTGTTCAATAACAACCCTCTAGGTACTATAGGATATCACCTAAAACCTAGACCAAGTCTTATCCAAAATCAATCCAATTGGAACAATCACGAACACATCATAAGATGCCCAAACATTCCCAAACAATACTGAGACCGATTCCATAACACAATTGTTCACAACGGAACCCTTTTCAAATACTAGAATGTTCCACGATATTAACTTAAGTTAACAAGGATAGTACTCCGAGCCTAGACCAAGTTGAATCCTAAAACAACCCAAAAATAAGGACATTCAATACCAGCCATTACGGGCGGTCGCCCAAAACAGCCATGGGCGGTCGCCCAAGACCCTGCTCCAAATTCGAATCTAACTGATTGCCTGGGCGGTCGCTCGAAACGCCATGGGCGGTCGCCCCAAACCCTCTATGGGCGGTCGCCCGAACCGATCATGGGCGGTCGCCCAAGACCATTATTTAATACCACCCGGACTGACCTTTTGGGCGGTCGCCCAACCCGAACATGGGCGGTCGCCCACCAGCCCTGCTCTACCGGAAATTGGCAACCAAGACCTGGGTTCTTCCCCAAAACATACCCATTTCAACACAACTCAAAATCAATACTTCTAACAAGTATCCCAAGGTGCTAAAATAACTTATAAGCCTAAAAGGACCCATATAACATCATCTAGACAACCCGAATCAAAAGATGATTCAAACATAAATTTCTCACAAAATATGAATAAAATGTAAATCAATTCCAAATCAACCAAAGGAACAATATATATCAACTAGAGCATCAAATGTGTTAAGGATGAACATTTTTAGCATAAATTGGGGAAAAGTAACTTACTTGGAATTTATGAAAGATGACGGAATTCGAATTTTCTTGGATATAAACGATCCTAGCGACGATCTAAACATTTTTCATAAAAGGAGTAATAAGAAATAATGAATAGAAGATGATCAAAATGAAGAGAGAAGGAGGGAGTTCTTACCTTTTCTTTAACAATGGGGAAAGAGGGAGAGAGAGATTGAGTGTGCAGGAGAAAGAGAAGAGTGAGGAAGAAAGGGGAGTAGGGAGGGAGGTGTAGGATGATTAAATAGAATGTTACACCTAGGCCCCTCTAGACCCAACTAGGAACAATTAAATCCATTTCCCCACTATCAACTAAGACCCAATAAATTCCACACTAGCACAAATGGTAAATTAAAATGCTAGACATAAAATATTATGAAACACGAAATGCACACATAATTAAATAAATAAATAAATAATATTTATTACTAAGAAAATAGATACGGGTTTCGGGTCGATACAATCTACCCTCCTTAAAAAGAATTCGCCCACGAATTCACTCATCAAACTTCACAACACGCGGTCATAATGAGGCGACAAAATATCGATTCTCATATAGCACTCATAACCTCAATCGAGTACCTATGAAATTTTCGGACATAGACTCCATGACTCAAATAAACCAACATATATTAATCACATACATATCTCAGGTATACTCGTATTAAACATTCTAAAGTCGACTTCTTCTTTCATCGGGATTTCAAATTCCCACGACTATCACTTGATCACAAATTATGAAACATAACTAATTTGACCCTGATTAGCGTTACGCTCACCATCAACCCTTAAATCAACAACATCCATAAGTCTTACTTTTACGGTTCATCCGCACGCATTGACGATCTAAACATCATCCAAGTAATCACACTACCACCCGAACAACTAAGAGTAGGAATAGGGCTAACTATTACTATCACCCAATGACTCAATAATATACTCAAAAATTTTCCGTCATCAAGTATCCGATCAAATGAGATTCCACTACCACACTCACTTCCTCATGAGATAAAACATAATACAGTCATAATCTTTGTATTTCTCAACCCACTTGTATTAACTCACATTTATCTTGTCGAAGAATATATGATTATCCAACATTGATAACCTATTAACATCATTTCTAAACTTGGTCCCATAAAAACAACTATATCTTGCTAAGGCGATATCAATAAAACCACAATCCATCCCTAGTCATAGATAGCTCTATTTATTAACCCGAATTTAGAATATTACCCGAATGATCCAATAGCCACGGTTACTTTAGTTCCGTCTCTTCCCGAATTTTCAATTACCCACTTTAACCCATCATATAGTAAACTTAAATAATGCTTACAATATAGTAATCTCTCGTACCGATCCTTATTCAATCACTACCTTCACTCCTAACTAAAATCCATACCCAAGGCCAAAATTGAGGAATCCAAATTTCTCTTAAACATAATTCTCGAGATACTACAAACTTGTCTTATTCACAACCTTAATTATACCGCAAAGATACTCCCATTAGAAAATTGCATACTTACTATTACTTCCCAGAAATTCAAAACGTTAAAAAATTTCGAGCTTACACAACTCCTTAAACTATGAAAAGCTAAAGAAATTTCCCATCCTCCAAATGTTCACCGCGGTGACTATATCTCTAAGGATTACCATTATCGTAGAACTGTAATGATCCGAAATTTTCATAATCTTTACCTTCGTATATATCAACATTTTACAAATTACAACTCTAAAAGATATTACAAACGGTCACTAATAATCCAAAATATTCAACAAACTGTTCCGTCCCAATACAGAATCATAGTATCATTTAACATGCCAAGGTATCTATACTCAATTTCCTTTACAAATCATTAATCCAAACGAGGACGCCACCAAGAAAAGATTCAGAACCATGTGACAACTGTCCACTAAACCCAAAATGCCTTTAATATTGTTCGAGGAATTCTCACCTTCTCTCAATGTGTCTAGTCCTTTAAACTTAACGCGCTCACCATCATTAATGATTATAACTTCCACAATATACTCATAACTCGTATTGCTTTAACTCAACTCCAGTCATGTACTAAAATGATCCCAAAAGTATCATAACTCAACTTCTTAATATGACCCATAATAATTTAAGTATTTCCTCATACTAAACAATTCCGATGCACTCACGTAGATGTACTAAAAGTAAAGAAAAATCTCCTATCAAGAAATTTTCAAATTGAATCTTTAACTCTATTAACCCAAGTTCTCTATCGGTCAAGCGACACATTGCACCCAATATAAATTATACCTAATATTTCAAAATTAATATTGCCAACTGAATAAGCTAAATTCACCGCACAGCCTTATAATAAAGATTTTCTGATTTCCAACATAGAACCTGAACATTATATATGTACACCTAGTATGCTTCTAAACAAAGTTAACATACCAATATAGAAATATTCTCCACCTATCGATGGCACACAAGAAATTCGTAGCATATAGAAAGCTAAACCATACCACTTAACTCATCAATATCCCGCATAGGTGACATAACTAACTCACCCTATACCTACCAGTAGCAATCACGTAGTCCCCCATTCGAGAATACACCTCAACATGAATCCATGAATGATAACAAACATGCGAACATAACACGAAACGCTGTCACTTCACGAAATAGATATGCCCAAGCCTTCAAAACTCGTGCTCTCGATTCCTAAACCAACTAACCCCAATGGAACCAACACTATTGACACCAATCCTATACTTGGTATACCACAAAAAAAGGAAACACTCGACGTCAATATCACGACTCATAACTCAACCAACTTCTACCTTAACCTCGTCCTTCAAGAAAACTTAGTTTCCTAAACCACTCAAAGTTATAACACCCATTTATGGAAACCTATTCAATATCAGAGTTCTTATTCTCCTTCAAGATCTAAACCATCGCTCTGATACCAACTGTCACGCCCCGAAAATACTAAAATCCATAAACATAAAATTTTTATAATATACATCTCTAAAATGCAAAATACCAAACCGGGCGCGTGAATTCAACTATGAAACCAAAACCATCACACGACACCTCAACGAGATTATAACTCGGAGACTAAAACAACGCGGAAGCAAAAACACTTATAATAATATAATACCCAAAGGATAATAATAGTTACATAACACTAAACGACCACAAATCCCACCACAATGATACATAAGAACTCCGAAGATCAACTACCCCAAAGAAGGTCAACCTGCTCAGAAGATTTCCCTCTACAATGGACCTCATAACGCTACCACTTGCTTCCCTGGGGGGGGGGGGGGTTAAGGAAAAACAGGGATAAAAGAAACGGGGTGAGATAAAATCTCAGTAAGTTACTAATGCAGCTACATGGCATAATATCATGCAAATCAACGATATAACTGAACAAGTAAATCACATAACAACAAATGAGAAAGCTCCCTATCGCCAACTGTCCCATACCAGTTGGAATAACGACTAACTCATCATGCAGCACATAAGACTGAAATAAACACATTACAAAGGATACTGAGCCAAGGTTTCACCAAACGGATATAACAAAGAAGCCTCTATGCAGAACCAACCCATCAACCAATCAATCAATCTTCGTAGTAGCACAAACGGCTGAAGATAAGAACCCGGTCAGAACCAACCAATCAATCCATCAACCAATCAAACCATCTTCGTAGTAGCATAATAGCTGAAGAGAAAACCCCGGTACCGGAACCATAACAATGTAACATGTCACAAAGGACAGGGGATATGACACAAAGTCAAAACCAAAAAGTTAGCTAGACTACTTCCGAAGGAAGCTAGCTCATCCAACCAAGGCCAATCTGAAAGAGGAAAATAAGGGCAAAACAATGGATCACATTATAATGGACTTGGCTCGTTGCCATTATAATCTCCCCATCGCCCGACACAACCACAAATGCCAGATGGACTTAAACAAGCACATAGTAATAAATACTCGCTTGAAACAACAACGGGGGCAATGATTCCAAAGTAGGGAACCAAGCCAAGCTCATCACAAAAGATGCAAACAGTTACTCATGAAGAGATCAACAATAACGAATACAAGAAGTTTCTCATAAAAGAGTCCAACAACACTGACCATAAAAACATGATGATTCCATGATAAGGCACATACCAAACACATTCTAAAGATGATACTCACAAGTTACTCGTAAGGAGCACAACTCAAACGGTTGCTCACAAATAGTATAATGACAATTACCAAGATGAACCTAAACGTCTACTCGTAAAGAGTACTATGACCAAGAACTCAATCATCCCTTTACACTTGGAATTCCAAATAGGAAATCCGAACAAATACACCTTAAGGCCAATCAAAACCGTAGGTACCCAATTGCCAATTCACACTTTACATCCGTTCATAACAAACCAATTCTAAACACCCCAATCGAATCCAAAAGGTCACACCTATCTATACATGATCACAAACGGACCAACCTAACACCTTAGTGTTCAATAACAACCCTCTAGGTACTATAGGATATCACTAAAACCTAGACCAAGTCTTATCCAAAATCAATCCAATTGGAACATCACGAACACATCATAAGATGCCCCAACATTCCCAACAATACTGAGACCGATTCCATAACACAATTGTTCACAACGGAAACCTTTTCAAATACTAGAATGTTCCACGATATTAACTTAAGTTAACAAGGATAGTACTCCGAGCCTAGACCAAGTTGAATCCTAAAACAACCCAAAAATAAGGACATTCAATACCAGCCATTACGGGCGGTCGCCCAAAACAGCCATGGGCGGTCGCCCAAGACCCTGCTCCAAATTCGAATCTAACTGATTGCCTGGGCGGTCGCTCGAAACGCCATGGGCGGTCGCCCCAAACCCACTATGGGCGGTCGCCCGAACCGATCATGGGCGGTCGCCCAAGACCATTATTAATACCACCCGGACTGACCTATGGGCGGTCGGCCAACCCGAACATGAGCGGTCGCCCACCAGCCCTGCTCTACCGGAAATTGGCAACCAAGACCTGGGTTCTTCCCCAAAACATACCCATTTCAACACAACTCAAAATCAATACTTCTAACAAGTATCCCAAGGTGCTAAAATAACTTATAAGCCTAAAAGGACCCATATAACATCATCTAGACAACCCGAATCAAAAGATGATTCAAACATAAATTTCTCACAAAATATGAATAAAATGTAAATCAATTCCAAATCAACCAAAGGAACAATATATATCAACTAGAGCATCAAATGTGTTAAGGATGAACATTTTTAGCATAAATTGGGGAAAAGTAACTTACTTGGAATTTATGAAAGATGACGGAATTCGAATTTTCTTGGATATAAACGATCCTAGCGACGATCTAAACATTTTTCATAAAAGAGTAATAAGAAATAATGAATAGAAGATGATCAAAATGAAGAGAGAAGGAGGGAGTTCTTACCTTTTCTTTAACAATGGGGAAAGAGGGAGAGAGAGATTGAGTGTGCAGGAGAAAGAGAAGAGTGAGGAAGAAAGGGGAGTAGGGAGGGAGGTGTAGGATGATTAAATAGAATGTTACACCTAGGCCCCCTCTAGACCCAACTAGGAACAATTAAATCCATTTCCCCACTATCAACTAAGACCAATAAATTCCACACTAGCACAAATGGTAAATTAAAATGCTAGACATAAAATATTATGAAACACGAAATGCACACATAATTAAATAAATAAATACATAATATTTATTAGTAAGAAAATAGATACGGGTTTTCGGGTCGTTACACTAAGACTCTACTCTGGAGGAACGTAGGCAACCTTCGGGTTCGGTCTCATGCAAGAAAGAGATATGTTTAGCCCTAGCGCGTTATGGTGATCGGTCTTCATCTCGAACTTGTCAAGACATCTTTTAACGTCATTTGCCAATGAATTAATCACCTCAAGATTGAACAACTTTCCTAGATTTGGAATCACATTCCATTCCTTGTCGAGTCTAGGGCTTCTATTCTTTCTGCATACTCCCAATTTCTTGCAATCAAATTGGGGCTTCCTTCTCTTCTCTCTTAATGACTTACTTGCCTTCGTGAGTCATTCAACAAAATATATACAAAGTCAATACTAGGGGCTACTTCCCTAGCCAAGTCAATGTCACTCATCATTAGTGACAAAAGGTCCTCACCGCAAAATCACATGTCTTTCATCCTCATCTAGAGCCAATGCACACTTCCTCATCAATGAGTAAAAAAAAAAAAAAAATGAAGACGCAAAAGAGATGCCGCTAGATTGAAAACCCGAAAGGGCGGTCTAGGCAAAAAACAGGGTGCGTCATAAAAAAAATGAGAGAGTGAGAGAGAGAAGGGAAAGAGAAATAGAGATCCCCGGCTCTAATGAAGACAAAGTTGAACATTTAATCTCCTCAGCAAGCCAATTCCCCACCGAGTCAACTTTGGAATGGCAAAAGGCTCGACAAGATGTAGCACAATCAAAGGTTGTTTTGGGATATTGTTCTCTAGCAGTGTGCCATTTTTGGGTTCATGAAAAAGAAGGCCCAAGGTTGCACAAGTAATCCCCGGCAAGCCAATTGGTTTGGATCACAAATGGCCACAACATGTGACTCAATTTTCGAGCTTCTACACGTATGTATGCCGAGAAATGGCGTAACTCTTGCCATGTCCCCTTGTGTTTGTTCCCCCACACGAGGATGAGTCTCTTGTTTTGCTCGACAAATGATGATGCCCTAGGGGCTATGTGACTCAAGAACGAGAGCTTCTTTTGCTTCATTTGACAGTTAATGAGCCCTAGGGGCTACGATCAAGAAAGATGCGTGAGGCTATCCTTAAAGTCTCTCAAAAGGAATGTCGAGAAGCACCTTCTTGTCATGTATGCTCATACTTGTTCCCCCGATCAAGGATAGGCCCTTCTCGTTCCACTCCTAATCAATGGTGTCACTCTAGGGGGTACGATCTAGTTTTAAAGGCTCCCTCGGCAAGAAGAAATTCACTTTAGTGTCCCCGGCGGAGTCATGTGCAACATTGGAAGCTTCCTCAATTCGGCACGAAGTCTCAAGGGCTTCGCAATCTACAATCCTTTGGGCTACGGCATTACAACAATCCAAGCAAAGGGCAATATTGGGGCTTCGCAATTAACAAGCTTTTGGGCAGTGGTACCCGAGCAATGCAATTTGGGAGTAGTCTTATGGCTCCATGAAAAGGATCAAACTTCAATGGTCCCTCAACATTCCAGTCAAAAGGCCTCTTGGTTTTAAATGAAGGCTCCGATGATATGAATGAATTTGATGATTTTGTAGAACTCACAACGAGATTATAAGGAAGTCTTAGAGAAAAGGAAAAAGATTCAATATGCTAGACTCACCCGGCTGAGTTATAGCGGGCAATGCCAATATGTAACTCTATAAGCAGAGTTACGGCCAATCCCAATGTTTCTGCAATACAGCACCCCCTTCTCCATGATCAAAAGCACAGGCTGCATCCGAAGATCCGCTGTCGGTTCAACTCAAGAAGACTCAAGCAAACATACCGTTCGAGACTTTATCACACCAAGACCTTATCATCTGCAACAACATCACCATCTCCCACGAGACATTTCCCGAAGATTCTACTGCATTTTCACATGGACCCTCTGCCACTTGGGTACCAACACAAAAAAAAAAGGGGCCATTCATCTCCAAACAAGAGGAAGATCACTTTCATGAGTTCTACCCAATGGTGCATCTGCTCTCAATACAATGCCAAGATAAGTTAGAGCTTCACACCGAAAGGTCTTCACATCCCGCCATCTACAAGCTCGCAAACAACAAGCCCACGACACTTGGGCTTAGTAATCTCTCGAAGCTTGGTATCAATGATCTTCTCTTGGAGCTTGCTCACGTCAATAGCAAAAGCGATTTATTTGAAAAGGTCAAGAGTCGATTCATCTTAGGGCTATGCAAGTCTCTCATAGTTTGGCATCAAAGGCATTCTAGGGGCTTTACAATCAGCCAACCCCTTATCTCGGCATCGAATGTCTTTTGGAGCCCCATAACTGACACACTCTTCGGGCTAGAAATCACTTTTCGTTGGACACAACGGCAGCGACGAAAGAATTCAAGCAAGGCAATCCGGACTTCGATTGAACATGACTTGATCTTGGGTTGGCTTTACAAACACACAATGGTTAAAATGTTCACCCACGAACTAAAAAAAAAAAAATCTTTTTCTCACGTGTGTGCATATTCTTTTCTTCTAATTAAAAAAAAAAGATTTTATTTTATTTTTTTCTTTTCTTGCGCAAAATATGTGTTTCCTTTTTGCTTTGCTCCTAGCATTCTCCCCCAGCATTCTCCATCATCCTTGAACTACGCTGGTCAGATTCTCTTAAAGGGATACGTAGGCAGCCTTTTGGCACGACCAACCCATCACCCAGAATACCATCTCACCGACACTCCATCAAAGGCAAAACAATTAATCATCACCAACATCATCATTCTCCATCCAAAGCATGGACATTCTCATCAAAAGCATCAAGGCATCCACCACCACAACACTAATCCATCCCAACGGCAATGGTAAGTGAAGGTATGAATACATCGAGGCTTTTCTCAAATCATACCGTACACAAAATCACTTTCTCCATTCTTACAAATTCTCTCTCATGCAAAACTGCCTTTAAATCACATCACACCACAAGCACAATTTCTCTCATAACTGCTATTTCACATCTCATACATGTCACAAGCATATATACCTGCAAAGCACACACTTAACAGGTACCACCACAAGGTCAACAACATTTGCAACTCAAGGCACTTCATCCCCAGCAGACAGTGATCCGCCGTCAACTACGCCTGCATCCCACAGAGTCAAACAATTACAGTTCAATGACAACAGATCGGTCTATGGTGAGCCGCAAAATCACCACTTTTCCATCAAGCAACACAACAATATCACATATAGGCAGACGGAGCCTCGGTTCCCGCCATT